>JARQOD010001741.1:0-91026 GCA_033576555.1 Oophaga sylvatica | reverse complement strand
AAAGAAAGTAATTCTTCAGGTTGGGAAGTTTAGGTTTTGAAAGCCGGGGTTTTTCCCTCTTTTTTTTTAGGACCCAAAGTTTTTAGTATTTAGGTTTTAAAAAACCCTTAATTAATGGGGTCATTTTTGGTGGGGGTTTTAAAATTTATTGGTTTTATTGTTTTAATTATTTTGTTTTATTTAAAATAAATTAATTGATAATTTATGTTCCCTAATGAAGGGATGGTTTTCGTTAAAGCGTTGGCCTTTTAAAATACCCCCAAATTTTTGGTAAGAGAATGTTTCATATTTTGGCCTTGGTTCTTTGAGTTTTCCAAAAAGACGCACCGTTTCCCTGTTTTTTATAAAGATCTTTTTTTGCCCCAAAATGTGTATTTTTTTTGCATTTTATTTGATTTTCTAAGGGTTTTTTTAAAAAAGGGTTCATTTATTATTGCATTTTTATTATTTTTTGTGTTTTTTTCATAATTTTTTATTTTTAAAAATTCACTTTTTTTTTCACACTCCCTTTTTTTTGGGGTTTTTAAAATTTTTGTTTGGTTTAATTTTGGGTCTAACAATATAAAGGATACTAATTTAAACCCAATTGTTTTATAGGGGAAAATAATAATTCACTTTCGACTATGTCACTTTATATTTGAGTTCATCTTTAAAACGACGTTACATGGGTTTTGCGCTGTTTACTTCCACACATGTCCACCTGGATGCAGGGTTTCCCAATCTTCAAGGAGAGTTTTACGGGAAGTAACTTTTGACCAGCGCACTGTCCACGAAAAGCGCCGAGAGGTCAGAATGATAGCCGCACGGCAACCCCCCGGGTTAATTGCTTTCTAATTGGACCCTTCTGCTTTTTTTAAAAGTCCCACCCATGTCTAGACACCCCCCAAAAGAAGTTGACGAAAGCGCTTGGGGGGGAGGAGGGAAGCCAGCACATAGACGGTCCATTTTTAGGTAATTCTGTTTATTTGCGGGATATATTCCACTTAGTGGTGATGCCCCTTTTATAGCAGTAGTTTCTAGGACTTTTAGGGCCAGTTACTTTTTTACATTGATCGTGCTTAGAAAATTTTTGGGGTTTACCCGATGATTAGGGAGTCACATGTTAACATTTTTTTGAGCCTTTTTGAGTCCGTCATTTTTAAGAGTGGGGGGTTTATTTTTTGATACGCTTTGTGGGGTAATCATGCCAAACTTTTAACAGGCGTCTTAGTTTAAGGGGCTTTAGGGATTTTTGTTATATTTAAATCCTATTTTTTGGACCCAAAAATACCAATTTACTGAGTGGTAAAAACAAAATCCTCCCACGGGCATTGTTGTTATTTTATTGTTTTTTTTTTGTATTTTAGACAGTGAGACGGTTTTATTGAATGGGGTGTAAAATTTCCCGTCTTTTTCGACTTATAGGGGGAAAAGGTTTCCTTTTAAAAATAGGTGGGAAAAAGGGCATTACCCCATCCATTAAGTACACTTTGCAGTCAAACCTGTGGCCACTCAGGTATAATTAAAACCAAAGTAGTGTTGGGAAACACAGTAGAGAGAAGCTTTTTAGTCTGGACACGGAAGGTCCCCCGGCACAAAAAAGTCTCCAAGTGTTAGAGTAGTTTAGTCGGGAACGGAAGGTTGCCGGGGGCACAAAAGCAGTCCCCGGGGAGGGGGCTTTCTATCGGGCAGGAGGAACCCCCGGCACAGGAGTATCTCAGTGCAACCTGCAAACGGTGAATGGATGGTTTCAAAATTGAGAAAAGGGCCCCTTCAGCAAAAGGGGGGAGTTCTGTAAACCCATACTGGTAAATATATATGTGTTTTTTGGGCACAGCGGTAGAGTCTGCCCGGATAGTCGGGGGAAACTATTTTGTAATTGTGTAGACAACCTGTTTTTGTTTATGATTTATTTTTTTTTGTTTGCTGTGGATTTTAAATAAAGGGGTTTTGGGGCCCCTTTTACACAGAACGTTCAAGAACTGTTTTTTTTGCCTTCTGTCTCCCCCAAAGCGATCCAAACTATACCCCGGGGAATTTAAAATTTGGGGAGGGGGGGGGGCGCGCATGGTGATCAGTTGTGCTGGAGTGTGCAGCAGCACGGGGGCATGAGAAGCAAAAAGGGGGAAATCTGTTGAAATGCCAGGAAAAAAAAAAAAGTGGTGTCAAGAGAAACGTCTTTTTTGGACAGTTAAAGGACTAGCCCTAAAGATTTGCAAAAGGGAAAAAAAAAAAAAAAAAGTTTTGCACAGCAAGCTAAATTTTTTTGTGGAAAGAAGGGGAGATGTTTATGTTTTTATGAAATGCCGTTGTTGAAAAAGAGAAGTCTGACAGCATGACAAGTGTGGATAAAAACATTTGCGGACTCAGTGGGTCACGAAGGCATCTTGCTGTGCTCGGGGGGTTTTCGAAGATTGCGTCCCCCTAAAACCGGGTTTTCATGCAACTCGGGGGGTTTGAAATTGTCTCGCACTCAAATTTTGCTGTGGTCGGGGGGCCAAAGTTTTTCCCCAAGGGAAAGGGGGAATTCTGGTTGAACGTGCTCCGCGATGGCTGTGAAGGGGAGCAGCGAAGGGTCTGAAAAGTGGGCCCCGCATATTGAGAAATGTCTACGGCATGAACGGACGGTGGGAGCTAGGCACCGATAATGGCGGCAGTGGACCATTCTATGGACTTCCGGGGTGCCATGTTGTCACAGAGTCCCCCGGGGGGGGGGAAGAGATGTTGTGAATGAGCCCCAAGATATGCTATTTTTTGTAAATTTACCCTGCCGGTTTTGGGTTTTTAAAAAGGGGGGGGGTCTAAAAAGGGGCGGTTTTCACAAAAGTGTAAGTGTGGAAAAATAAAATTTTACTGGGTTTTGGGGTTGTACCCCCAAAAAAAACAATGTGACCTTATAACGGGGATCCAGTAGAAGGGGTGATCAAAGTGGGGGTGACCTGTTTTTTTCCAAAACCCCGGGGGGGGACACGACCCCACGGGGAACTATGAAAGTAAAAAGTGAGTTCAGTCGGAAGGCAACGAGGAAAGAGTCCCCCCTCGTCGTGAGGCCAAGGGCCAAAAAAGGTTGGGGGGGGGTAGTCCACTGAAAAAAAAAATAAAAAAGTAGTATGTTGCCTATGCTTCAATGGGATTTCCTTTAGAGGGAGAAGGGAGGGGGGCCCTCAGGCCCCAAAAGCTGGAACCTATTCGGCGCAGTATCAAGTAAAAATGCGAAATTTGTAAAACCCGGAGGACGGTCCTCAACCCGATTTTAGAAGAAGCAACGGGGAAGTTACTGTGAAATATGTTTTTTCCCCTTTAAAAGGGGCCCCCCGAAAAAAAAGGAAAAAAGGGGTTTTTTCAGTTGAACGGAGAAGGAGGCGCTGCAGGAGGAGTTTTGGAAGTAAAAATCCTAGAATGAGCGCGAACAGCTAAAAGGGCTTGTGACTCCGGGGGGAGTGTGGAAAAAGCATGGGGAAATGCAACAATGAAAAGATTATGTGGATCTTTCAGGGTCAAAAAAAAACAGAAGGGTAAGAGGGATGCAAGAAAAAACCCAGTGGTTAGACCATCTGCGGCACCCCGGGAAAAAAAGGGGGTTGCGAAAAAAAACCTGGGGGGAAGCTCAGGTGAAGGGGCTACAGTTCCCCGTGATACTCTCCAAGGGGGAGAGCGCCTTAAAAACTCGCCAAATGGAAGCTGAGGGGGGAAAAAAGGGGGAGTCCATCAGAGAAGTAAGACCGGCCAGGGGGTTTGGGCCCGGAGATGGGGGGGGTAAAGCGAACTTCCCGAGGATGGAGTTCGGAGTTCGGGGGGGTGTCGGAGCCCCGTAAGGGCTCAAGGGAGTGGTTACAAGCCCTGGGGGGCAAGGGGGTCAGAGACGGGCGCTGAAGGAATGGGGAACAGGGAAGAAGTTCTCGGGTTAAAAAACCCCTGAACAGTGTCACCGGGGAAAAAAGGGGCCCCTTGGAAAAAAGAAAGGGAAAACTTCACTCCCCCCCTTTTTTTCCAGGAAAAATAGACGAGGGACTAGAGTGTGGAACGGAAGTTTAAAGTAAATGGAAGGGGGGCGGGGGGAAATTTAAAATTTTTAGTGGGGCAGCTCAAAAACAAAAGGGGGGAAAAACTGACGTCTTTTTCCCTAAAACCCGGGATTGATCTCTAAAAACCTTGGTGAGACCGAAACGTGTCGGTACAATGCCTCGAGATGTCCCGGGGCTTGAGAGAAGAAGCACCCGTATTTTGCATAACGTTTAGGAAGGGCCCGGGGCCCCCGAAGGGAAACGACCCCAGGGCAAACGCTGGTGGTTTTTCCCAAACCCCAAGTTAAGTAAAAAGGGGGGGAATAAAAATGCAGCATGGGTTTTGCAAAAAGGGTTTTTTCCTTTTAAGACAGAACAAACCTTAGACAACAAAGCTTATAGAAAAGCTCACAATCTCGGGAAAAAGGGCACCCGGGGTCATGTTCGGGGGAAAAAGCTGTTTGGGGGAAAAACCGACCCCTGCAGATAATGGGAAAAAATCTGGGGGGGAAAAATAAGGTCCCCTGACGTCGGCGGATCCAGATGAAGACGGCATGGTGTCATTCTACGCATAGGAACAAAGAAAGTTTTTAATTGGCGCATGCTGGTGGCTACCGTGTACCTACTCAAGGGAAACAATTAAAACCGCTAGAAAGCGAGTAGATAGACACATCATTGAGCACAAAATGGAACCCCCTTAAGAAAAGGGACCCACAGAAAAAAAGGGGCCCCCTAAATAACAGAAAACTGGGGGTGAAGTTGGCCTTACAAAAATTCCGAGGGTAGTGGCGGGTTTAAGGTAGGAACCCCCAGTAACTCATTTTTTAGAGGCCATACAGCGCCCGATAGAGTACGGGGCAGACGATCTAACCGGGCCCCCAGTCCCCCGGCAAGACCTGACAAGGTTACTTTTTACCACTGGAGCGAAGGGGAGACCTGAAAAAGGTTACGTCCCAAAATATGACGGGACGAAGTTGGGAAAAGACAGACGGTGGGGCCCAAAGGAAGAGCAATGCTTTACATTTTCCCGGGGGAACAAGCGGGGGCAAGTACAGGGGCTCTGTGTGAATGGGGTTGAGGTAGGGGTAATTTTGTTCACCCCACAAGAAAAAATTTTATGTATAATGATTTTTGATGATAAAATGAAGATCATAAGATGATATAATGAGGGGGCTAATTAATATGATAACTGATAATGGTATCCCCGTAAAAGATGAAATTCTTTGCGGTGATGTTGGAGACAGGAGGGGTTCGGGGAAACGAGTGCCCTCCCCAAAACCTTTCCCCGTAAAAATTTTTGGGGAGTACATTAAAACCCCTTTTTTAAAACGGACGGAAAATATAAGGTTCAAATGGGGTTTCCCCCAAGACCGGGTTTGGGGGAAGGGGTTTCCTCATGTGCCATAAAAAAAAACCTTTTTGATGGGAAAAACTGAAGTCCGGGAAGGTCGTGAGACATCCTGGTACCTGACCTATATAGATTATATGCTGATGCGTTTCAGTTCCCTGTTTTTTGTTTTTTTTCCCCGCCCCCGGGCGGAAAAACCACCCCCCGGTCGGGGGAAAAAAGGGGGGGGGGGGTTTTGGGGCAGTGAGACGTATGTTTGAATGGGGGGGACATTTCACAGGTTTTGTGACTTTATAGGGGAAATTTCCTTTGTAAAACTAGTGGGGAGAAAGGGCATTAACCCCCCCATTAAGTACCTTTGCAGTCAAACCCCTGCCCCCAGGGATAATTAGGAAAAACCCAAAATAGGTGTCTGGGAAACAGTCAGAGAGAAGCAGTTTATCTGGAAAGGGGAAAGGGCCCGGCAAAAACATCTCCAATTTAGAGCTAGTTATCTGGACACAAAGGGGTCCCGGCACAAGAACTCTCCAAAATGTTAGAGCGGGGTTAGTCTGGACACAGGATGTCCCCCCAAAACATCCCCAGGAGTGTACTACTCATCTGGTCGGGGTCCCCGACACGGGTCTCATGCAATCCGTGCGAAAAGGTAAAAAGGAGTGGATCTCTCTAAGTCTGGAGTGGGGGGCCCTTTAGACAAAAGGGGATATCGTGAAACTCCAACGGTAACATATACTATGTTTTGTTTTGGGACAGACGGTAGTCTGAAAAAAATCGGGGGAAAATTTTCTTTGGGTTTAAATTTGTGGTAACAAGCCGGGGTTTTTTTTTGATTTTTTTTTTATCTGTTTGCTGTGGACTTTAAAAAACTGGTTGGGGCCATTTTACACAGAACTCGTTAAAAGAATTTTTTTCGTGCATTCTGTCTACCCAGACAGCGATCCTAAGCTATCCCCCCAAATTTTTACATATGTTATATTTTAATAAAGGTTAATTTTTTATATTTTTTTTTTTGGAACACTTTTTTTGGGGTTTTTTTTTATCCGCGATCTTTGAAGTTTGTTTTTGATGATGCCAGTCTAATAAGATTTATAGGTTTTTGGGTATCTTTTGGTAAAATTTTAGTAGTCAGGGGGCCCGATCCCCCAATTTTTCCGTGCCAAAAATGATCTTGCCTTGGTTTTCCGGGGGAAGGGGAAACAGGCAAAATAGGGCGCATGCGCATAATGATTTTTGCTTTGCCCCTGTTTTGGGCAAAACACACTGCGCATGCGCGAGGGGCTTTTTCAAACCAACGCGGAAACCGGGGGCAAGAAAAAAAGAAGTGCTAGGCAAAAATGGGGGCAGTGGGGGGAAAGAGAATAAACGGCCCATTGGGCCGGGGTGCGATTTCATACTGAAAAACGAACTTTACAAAGTATTTTTTTACATAAATCGGGGGAGGAGATATATAGGGCCTATAATTAGTTATGGGGCCATATTCATAAAATTTTTATCGATATCCAAAAATGGGGTGACAGTTCCTTTTAAGGTGATTTTTAATTCAACACACACCCCCCGCTATTTTTACGGTCTTTTAAAAAAAAGTTTGCCCTGTAAATTAACACCATCGTGGGGCTCGCCCACCAATCTCAGATATCCCCCCCATGTCATAATTATGTTCCAAAAAATTAATTCTAATTCCCCCCTTTGTTGATGGCTTTGGCATTTTAAAATGCCTTTATGTACTCTCTGTACCCATTTTTCTTAAAATTTTTAAATTTTTTTTCCCCCCGGGGCATGCCTTGCGGAGCAGTGCTGCCCCCTTTACTGACACCCCCCTCATCTTCAACTTACAAATTTTGGGGGGTTGCCAACAGGACTACCCCCGGGCCTCTTCCCCTACCCCCCTTCTAACTGTCCCCACTTGAGGTTCAGTTCCTCAGCCCATCCTACCCCCCCCCTCATCTACCTTTTGGCGTCTGCTCTTAGCAGAGACCCCCTTTCCCCTATGTCTTTATCTCAGTGTTGCCCCTGCACATGTAGTCCAAATGGGGTTTTCCCAACACACGGCCCATCTCGACGCGGTATGCACCCCGCCCCGGTTTTAAAGGGGCTGCATGCCGGGGAAGAGTACACTGGAGGGGTTGGAATAGGGGCACATTCCAATGGGATTGATCAAACAAAAAACTGCGAATAATAGAACTATAAATTAGGGGAGCACCAATCCCCCCAAGGGCCATTTTTCACTCAAACCGGGGGGTCCAAAAACCTTGCCAAAAACCCCCCCCAAAACCAAAAAACTATAAATATTACCAAATCAAATATATCCCATGGCCCCCCGACCTTTTCCCCAACTTAAAAGGCCCCCCAACCGCCCCAAAAAAGGGGCCTTTTAAACCCCCTCAAATAACGGGCCCTCCCACAAAAAAAAGTTAGGGGCCCTTTGATCCCGGCCCTTAAATACGGGTTCAAATTACCCATCCCCAACCAAAAAATTCCCACCCTTTTTCCACAAAAAATAAAAAAGCAACACCCCCATTCCTACCACAAACGAACAGCCCTGTAACTTTTATTGGGGCCCTTTTAATCTTTTCCCTACCCCGCGTTATCCCAAAATTTTCGGAAAAATTTTCTGACCATCAAGGGGCATCCCCCTAAAAACCCCCCTAACCAAAGAAAATATGCTTAATGTCCTTTAAAACCCAAAAGGGCGAAAACCTTGGGGTTTCCCCCCCAAATTAATACCAAAAAAACAGGTGGCCACAACCCACGCTGCTCCAACCTCCCCCCCAAACCCCCAACCCCCCGTCACGCCCCATTCCCCAAAAAAAACCAGTCCCCTCCTCACCGAACCAGTGCCTTTTCCCTTGGGGGATACGAAGCCCCAAGACCAAACAACAAGGGTTAGAAGCACAAAAAACAAAAACTTCCCACAATCCCTTCCCCTTAACAAACAACCACAATTCTACATCAATTGTCAAATTGCCCCCCAATCCCCAGGCCTAAAAAAAACCCTGTAGCGCCTGGAATCCCTTTTTTCCCCAACCCTGCACTAGTCAACCCCAAAACCCAAAGCGCTTGTTTTTGGCCCCAAAACCCAAAAATGAGTGCAAAAGGAAGCATCCAACCCCCAAAAAGCCAACCCTTTCTAAAAAATGTAAAAACTGGGGAATTTTTCAAAAAGGGGCATCCGCTAATGGGGCCCCCCTACAAGGGGCCGAAAAACTTGAAAACTGTAAACAAAAAATGGACACATCAAGATTCCAGCCAAATTAAAAACCCCCCCTTACCATTTCCCCTGACAGTTTTCGGCTGCGACGAAAAACCCAAAACCCCCATTTGTGGCCACCACGCCCCGGGGCCAAAAAGATTCCCCCCTTTCTTTTTCTGGGGGGAAAAAATTTTCCCCCCCTTAAAAGCTCCAAAAAGGCAACGAAAAAAAACCCAAAAGGAAAAGCATTCCAAAAAAACCCAAAAATAGATCTTTTCCAAAAAAGTCCCCTAGCTGTTCCAGCAGTTTAAAGAACCGGGAAACCCCCAAACACCCCCCCCCACCCCCTTAAACCTTTTAATGCCGATTCACTAAAAAAACTTTTGTCAAAAACCCCGACCTAAGATTAAAAAAAGGGGCCCAAACCCCAAAAATCTGCAATCTTCGCCGAACCAACTTCTGCTGCCCCTGACTCAACCACAACAAAGAGCTCCCACCACTGGTAGCCCACGTGCGGCTGCCAGGAACGATTAAAAAAGTTTTGAGCCCGGGAAACCCTCTCCAAACCCCGGGGGGCACCCAAACCCCCCGCATCCGGGGAAAAAAAGGGAAAAAGCTCCATTGAAATAAAGCAGTCAGCAAAAAATTCTTTACCCTGGCAAGAGAACCGTAGAATTAAAGAACAGTAAGTAAAAAAACCCAATTTGGGAAATACCAAATCCCGGAGTGAAGACCCAAATTTTAATCAAAACCCCGCCCTATGTTACGAATTTAAGCATCCCCCTGTCCTGAAAACCCCCCCCAAAAATGCATGACTCCCCAAAGGGGAAATTCTTCACAATGCTTATTCTTGATGGGGTACAAAAAACAATCCCCGGGCCCCCAAAAGCACACCCCGGCCCCCTAAAGTATCCCCCCCAAAAAAAAACCCACCTGAACATTGAAAAAACCCAAAACACAGTTCTCCCCCCCCCCAAAACAAGAACGGCTTTATATTGCTCTAAAAAATTTTCCCAAATCTCCAAATCAGCTCAGTGCCCCCAAAGCTGAATGAAAGATGCGGACTCAAAAACCACTGGGCGCTAGCCAGAGAAGAAAAACTCTGTCCATTCAAAAATGCAAAAAGCAAAATTCAGCTTCCAAAAAGCAATGAATTCTCGCAAGAAAAATTTTGTAAACTTTGCAAGCCCCCCTCTTTTGCAACTCTTCCCCCCCGGAATTGAACCCTAATTACCGACCCAAACGATCTAATTCCCAATTGACCAGTCAATACCCCCCAAAAAAAAAAGGATGGGGGCCCCCTTTATTTTCCCTGGAGCTGGCGTCCCCAAAACGCTCCCCACCCCTCAACTCATCAAAGGGGTTTACGCACCGGGGAAAAAAAGGCCCCAAAAAAAAAAAAATCGCTAAATAATGCATCAGGAGTAAACCTAAAATCGAACAACCCCAAAGAAAAGAATGAAGGCCTAAAAAACATAGGAACCCCATTGGCAAACATCTATCAAAAAAAAAAATTCCCCCTCCCCCAAAACAAAAACAACTAACGCTCTCGGAGAACCATAAAAAATCTAAAAGCAATCAATGTCTGTTTTGCCATAACCCCCCCTCCCACAACCCCCAACCCCCAAGTCCCTTTTTATCAAAGTTTAAAAAAGAAATGCTGCATATTCCGGTTTTTAGTAACTTGCCCAAAGATTTGCCCCTTTTTAAAAGGGGTTTGCTGTTTTTTTCCCCCACTTCCTTTGTTTTTTAAACCTGCTCGGGTTTGGGGTTCACTCTGAATTTTCTTCTTCCCCCAACCACGCTTTGTTCCTCACAATCTTTTGTGTGTTTACTGGGGAAAAGGATAGTTTATCTTAGGGTTTTCAGCCCCAGCGTTTCTACCATGGTTGGACTTCTCGCAATTGTTGCAAAAAGAAGTGTTTCACAAACGTTGAAGGGGAAAATTTAACCCCCTTGGGGTTCCCACTGAAAGAACGTGTTTCTGAACTTTGTTTTCCCTTTGTGCATTCCCTCTTAGAGCTTTGGAATTTTTTACGGAAAACCTTTTCTACAATGAACTTGTTGTTGGACTTCACGAATAAGCCAAAACTGAGTTAACTTTTCCCTGGATTTTCCCTTTTTTTTTCATACCGATCGTCTTACACACACATGTGTAAATCCAGCCACGTTTTCTGTGACAACTTCCCTTTGGGGGCACTTTTGTGTGAGGATGTCAAGAATTTTACCCCCTCCTATAGAGTTCAAAGACTTTTAACCGGTTCTATAAGGACTTGTGTATAATAATTGACTCATTGCATTCACTGGGGGTTTTTAAAATTTTTTTTTGGGGGTTTTGCTTTTCACAAATACATTATTTCATTAAAGAAACCCGTCTCTGATTGTTCTTGCCCCACGCTTCAAACCCGATTCCCCACAATAGTTTTCGGGTTTTCCCCTAAAAAGAGATTCTGGGGGCAATGACGGAGACAGGGGAAAAAATTTTTTACCATAGTTAAACCCCGCAGCAGAGGGGGCCTGCACTAAAAAAAATTAAAACGGGTCTGGGTTAACCACAATGCACGGGGGTTTTTGGGGGGCTCTCCCCCTCTAGTTCGGTTGGGTCCTAGGCCTTACCCCCTGGCCTCTCATCCACCAATGCCAAATTCCTCCTTCCCCTTTTTTGGTGACCAAGTCAATTCCCCGGGGGTTTTTAATCAAGTATATTATTTTTTTTGTAATGCCTCCCCCACCGGGGTGAAATCTAAGGTTCATTTTTATTATTTGTTGACATCAGTGCACTCTTGGCAAAAACCTATTTGAAAGAAATTACCCGTCTAAAAATTTTTGGGAAAATTTTTTGGCGCTAGGCGCAAATGTTCGACACCCAACCGCCGTGTAGCGAATCTCCCCTTTTTTTCCCTTCCCCCGGGAAACTCATCATAAATTTACTGAATTTAAAAGGTTGTGGTGGAACCCAGGGGGGGGAAAAAATGCTTTATTCCCCTCTTGAAAAGTTTTCAAATGCAATCAAGGAGAGCTAGCTCTTTAGATCTCCACGGGGGTTTTTATTGTTTATACACCCTGTGTACTTTTGAAACCTTTTTTCTGAACCAGACAAAAAAAAAAGGGGGGGAAATCGCTTTTTAATTTTCCCTTCCGCCGGGAAACCCCCGGGGGAAAAACCCCGAAGGCGGGAGGTGCCTATAGGGGGACTCACTGCAGGCGGAAAAATGAACCCGCGAACACCGTCCCGTGAGCCTTATGTTTTATTGGGTCAATGGGGCCTTTCCTCTCAATTGCCCCCAAAAGTCCTAGGCGGGCCCAACGGGGTTGGGGGGAGTAGGATTATGATAACACAGCCCATCTGAAGTTTGGGGAAAACCCTCTCATCTAGATGGGGTTTTTTTCCCCCCAAACTGAGCCACTTCCCCTAAAGTCAAGGGGGAGAAATATTCACATTGTTCTCTTCTATACAGATTCAGTGGGAGGAACAGTGGATATCAAGTTCTGCCATGATAGACTCTGGAGCAGGTGGGAATTTCATGGATTCTTCTTTTGCAAGGAACATGGATAAAGACACAACTAAGAGCTTCACCAATCACTAGGAAACGGTGGATGGTTCCCCATTAGTTTCTGGACCAGTAGATCGGGAGACAGTGCCTCTGGAGTGTAAGATGGAACCAGACCATCAAGAACACTTCATTCATGTTAATATCTTCTCCTCATTTTCCTGTAATTTTAGGAATTCCCTGGTTACGGTCACAAAATCCAATCATCAATTGGGAAACCAAGGAGATAACCTTTCTCCCGAAGTGCGTTCTACCATCAGTCCAACTGTAGCGGCTCCAGTTACCCAAACTTGGAAGAGGTGATACAGGTACCTACTCTCCCTCTGAATATCAGGAATTCTCAGACATTTGTGATAAAAGGAAGGCAGATCAATTCCCCCACTAGACCGTATGACTGCCCCATAGAATTGCTTCCTGGAGCAGCGATTCCTTTCGGCCTGTTTACCCGTTGGCGGCTCCGGAATTAAAATCTTTACGAGAGTATATAGATGAGAAATTTTAGCCAAGGGGTTTATCCGACCATCTTCTTCACCAGCGGGAGCTCAATATTCTTTGTAAGAAGAAGGATGGTACTTAAGACCCTGCATTGACTATCGGGAGTTAAATAAGGTAACCATTCGTAACAGGTACCCGTTGCCCCTAATTCCAGAATTGTTGGAAAGATTGCCAGGCCAAGGGTATTTACCAAATTAGATCTTCGTGGGGCATATAATTTACTCCGTATACGGCCCGGAGACGAATGGAAGACAGCTTTTAGTGCCGGTATGGACATTTTGAATTTTGGTGATGCCATTCGGACTCTGTAACGCTCCTGCTGCTTTTCAACATTTAGCCAACGACATTTTCAGGATTTATTGGACCAATATGTGGTAATTTACCTTGATGAACATCTTAATCTTTTCTGACTCCTTACAGAACATCAGGAACATGTCAAGACCCGTACTTAGTAGAGTTTGAGAGATAATCATTTGTACATCAAACTCGAAAAGTGTGGTTCCATTGTTCTGAAATTCAATTTTTAGGCTATGTTATCTCGCCTCAGGGATTGAATATGGAGTCCAGCAAGATCCAGGCAATCTTGGACTGGCCGGTACCAAAACATTAAGGAGGTACAACGATTCATTGGCTTTGCTAACTTTTATAGACGGTTTATCCGAAATTTTTCAGAAATTGTCCGTCCATCACTCTCCTCACCAAGAAGGGGAAGAAGTTTGAATGGTCTTCGCAAGTCAGGAAGCCTTTGATCGCCTGAAGGGTTGTTTTACCACGCTCCAATATTGATGCATCCGGATCCTGCACAGCCTTTTATCAGTGGAGGTGGACGGTCTGACTGTGCATTGGGAGCTATCCTCTCACAACGTACCGGAGACAAAGGTTTGCTGCACCCGTGTGCCTTCTTCTCTCGTAAGGTTATCTTCTGCAGAACTTAACTATGATGTGGCAGATAAGAACTTTTGGCAATTATTTCTGCCTTTAAGAATGGAGACACCATTTGCAGGGGGCAACTCAGCAGGTAGTAGTATCACGGATCATCGCAATTTGGAATTCCTTAAGTCTGCCAGGTGTCTTCTCCTCGACAAGCTAGGTGGAGTTGTTCTTGAACCAGTTTAATTTTATTATTTTCGTACCGCCCAGGTTCACGTAATGGGAAAGCTGACGCATTATCCCGAATCCATACCGTGGATTCCGTGCCTGGGACCCCGTCGAAGACCATCTTGTCGGAGGCCAATTTCGTTGGAGTGCTCCGGAACCGGGACTTGTGGCAGGAGATCAAGCTGGCCTATGACGGTGACGTATTTTTGCAGCTCCACCTGACAATGTGAATCTTGTCCTTCGGAATGGTGTGTGGCTTAGAGATCGATGTATTTATGTCCAGAGGCTGTAAGACTTCGAGTTCTCAAATTGGTCCACGACTCTAAATTGGCTGGTCATAGGGGGGTACAGAAGACAGAATTGTTAACTCGTTTTTTTTGGTGGCCTACCTGCTTGAAGGATGTGAATGACTATGTCCGCTCTTGTGAAGTTTGTGCCCGGTACAAGGTTCCTCGGTTTACCTACTGGTCTTCTTAAACCGCTACCTGTACCGTCTCGCCCTTGGGGGTCTATTTCAATGGACTTTATTTGTGGAGTTACCCACCTCTGGGGTAAAAATCTATTTTGGTGGTAGTAGATCGTTTAACGAAAGATGCTCATTTCATTCCGTGTGTGGTCTTCCCTCAGCTACAGAGACAGTAGATCTAGTTATCCAGAACATTTCCGCTGATGGGGTACCAGATGACATCATTTCTGACCGGGAATACAATTTACCTCTAGATTTTGGAAAGGATTTTGTTCTGCGCTCCACATTAATGTTTGTTGTCTTCTGCATACCATCCTCAGACCAACGGGCAGACCGAACGACAAATCAAACCTTGGAGCAATTATCTACGCTGTTACGTCAGTCATTTGCAGGACGATTGGCTGAAGCTACTTCCTCTAGCGGAATTTTTGTACAACAACTCCAAAGCAGTTCCACGAAGGTAACACCTTTTTTTGCAACCTGGGTATCATCCAAGTATTTTGCTAGGTCCCCGTTACGATTTCGGTACCAGCGGTTGAAGACAGAGTGACGGCGTTGCAACGTATCTTGAAGTTTTGAAGGACTCCCTGACCACAGCACAGGAGCGTTCAAGAAGTCGGGCCGATAGATTCCGGAAACCACACCTATGTATTAAGGTAGGAGACTCAGTTTGGTTTCCACCAAGAATCTAAAATTGGGTGTTCCTTCGCAGAAACTGGGACAGAAATTCATCGGTCCATTCAAGATCACTGGGATTGTGAGCTCTTGCCTGTCGGTTGAGTTACACGGACTTTAAAGGTACACCCAGTATTCATGTTTCCTTATTAAAAACCAGTCTCTCCAAACACGTTTCAGGGACGTATCGTACCTCCCCCTCCACCAGTGTTGGTTGATGCGAAGAACAATTCGTGGTACAGGATATTGTTAATTCGGACTTCATAGAAACCGGCTTCAGTATCTAGTTAGATGGCAAAGGTTACTCTCCTGAAAATGATTCTTGGGAACCAGTAAGTAACATCAATGCGCCTCTGAAGATTGCTCAGTTTCATCGGAGATACCCGGACAGGCCTGGTCCAGGACCGTCCGGGGCCGTCTTTAGGGGGGGAGTAATGTCAGTATTCAGGTTTTTAGTAACTTGTCAATGATTTTGCCCTTTGTTAAAATGGAGTTTGCTGTTTTTGTGTGCCCTACTTCCTGTTCGTTTGTTTTAAAGCCTGGCTCAGGTGTTGGCTTCACTGCTGGAAATTCTGCTTCCGTTTCCTGCAACCCAGCTGCTTTGTTCCTCACAGATCTTTTGTGTGTTTACTAGGAAAGTGCATAGCCTTATCTTCAGGTGTTTCTCAGCCACAGCAGTTTCTACCCATGGCTCTGGACATTCTTGCATATGTAAGTTGCACAAAGTACTGTGTTATCACTAAACTGTTGACTTGGAATTTAACCCTTGGTTCACTCCATTGATAAGAACTGTGTTTCTGAACTGTTGCGTTTTAACCTTTGTGCTTACCTCTGGTGAGAGCTGTTGGAACTGTTACTGGAACCCTTACTGACATATGAATTGTTGTTGGACTTCACTGAATTAAGCCACAACTGAGATTAACTTGTTCCTGGACTTCCCTGTGTTTTCTTCATACCTGGATCTGACTCTTCACACACCAGCAGTGTGTAAATCCAGCCACGTATCTGTGCATCAGACTTACCTTTGGTCAATTTGTGTGAGGACTCCGTCGTAAGAACTTTACCACCCTCGCTATAGAGGTTCAAAGACTTATATATCCGGATTCATATAACTGGACTTGTGTATATATATATATGGACTCATTGCATGTCACTACGGGTTGTTTGAATATTGTTTTTGGGTGTTTTGCTGTTTCACAAATACATTATTTGCATTCAAGAAACCCGTCTCTGATTGTTCTTTTGCCCCACGCTATCAGAATCCTCGAGTTCCTACAATAGTATTACAAATGCTCCGGTCAATCCCGTCATTTACCGACTTCTCACGAGAAAGACAGATGATGATTAAGCCAAAATTTATTCAGCTCCTTCTTAGGAACAACTCCCAAGGGTGAAACAACTAAATCATCAAATGGGGGAACACTAAACGGTCCGGACATCCGCCCAAAGCAACCTCCTGTCCAACTTCTCCACAGCTACCTCCGCATAATGCTCTGCTTACCTAAGATTCTTAAGAACCTGGGTATCACAAAAGGCAGAGCAGAATTTGAAACCATTACTAAAAGCTAATCTCAATAGCTCCACCTTATTCGTAAACCTATTTAGATAAGGGACCATCACGGCCAGCTTCACTGGCATCTCCCCCTTGGGTATTATTATTTCCCGCCTTTGCCTTGTTTTTCTAAAACATCTGACAGCTCCATGGGAGGAACCACTTCAGAGCGAGCAGAGATGCTTGAACTTGCAGCTAGTTCCAAATTTACTCTGACTTTCATTAAATTGCCAGCATAATCCGGGCTTCTGAACTACTGACTGACCCGACTGCCCCCAGCCCCTTGAGTACTTCCTTGGTAGTGGACTGGCTGGCAACCCTGGCCCCCCTTTGAAAGGATTGGCCAAATCTAGTCGGCGCCATAACCCGCAACCACAAACCTATAACCTGCTGATCCCACCGAATTGCCAGACGAATAGCTTTCCTCTGCCGAAACTGTTCGTCATAACAGAGACATGATTAACCCCATAAACCCTATGCGCCTCCCCGATGGAGTCCATATAGCAAAAGGAGAACAATTCTCCGGCACCTTTTCCTCTATAACACTTGCCAAAATAGCAAACGCTGAAGCCAATTGGGCAAATGTCTGAGGGATCAGGCGCCACCTACTTTCCCCCTCCTCCTTTTTACTATCATCCTTTTTACCTTTATCTAAGTTAAACTTCTACAAAGGAAGCAGGAAAAAATCTCGACATATTCGTCCTTCCTGATTTTTTCCCCCCCTTCCTTGAGACCCAAGCGGACCCTCAAAATAAATATAAACCTCCCCACGAGCCCTACATCTAAATGAATCCTACAATCCTTTTCCGTCTGCACTTCACCGACACTGACACCGGGTCAGAAATTCTGCTAGGCACAACCGAACCAATACCTGAAAAACTATGCCCCAAAGACTGCAAGCCCACTCACGCAGCTAAATGCCCCGGACTTGACCTACCCCCTTCCAAACGTGTCAGCAAATCCCTCAATTACCCAGGATTCTCTAACTCCGTCACCCACAGATCTGACTGAAACACCAACCCCTGACCCGAAAATACTGACCCGACTACCCCAATCACTGGAGACATTAACAGCGAGGGCAACGGACAAGACAGAATAATAGTCATCGGGCTGCGAGTGAGCTGTGATCCCCTAGCTTTAGACCCCCGACCAGACATATGTATGCTGCGCCAATTCTATCGAATGGACCCCTGGTGCCTGAGTCCGAATCCTGAAGATCCTGATGATGCCGATGTCATGGCCCTGGCAGACCGCACAATCCTGGATGGATCACTCCATAATAACCACTTGGACCAGCTGGCTGCACCTGAGAGCATGACACCCCCGACACAACCCCACTGTCTGATCCACCCACTGGAAAACAGGCTGCAGGGCGTCCAACGTAATTCCTGTGTCTGTAGATTCACTCCCGGGGTCAATAACAGGGCGTCAGCCCTGGCTGCAGAGGGGTGCTGCCCGCCAGCTGGGCGTCCTGGAAAATCTATGGTCAGGTGCGGGGGTAGAGGCGGGTCGCCCAACTGTGTCATCGCCATGACAACCCCGCCGTGATGACACTGGATCTGTGAATCCCAGTGTGTGCAGGCTCTGCCCCAACACAGGCTGAGGTGGAGTCCTGCTAACTGCCGCTGAACCCAGCCTAGCTCGTGCATTCCTCCCTGACTGGGGCCTGCTAGAACGCTTACCACCCGGCACCCGGCTTGGAGGGTCCCCGAAGGGATTTCTGCACCTGTGCTGGGTCCAGGGAGCCGCTTCAAGAGACAAGCGCTCAGGAGTGCCGCACCCGACAGGGATGCCGCTATCATGGCGATTCCGCCACCCCGTCCTCGCTCCCTCGCCGATGATCCTAGCCACCTGCATCTGCAGTCAGCCGGGTGGCTTTGACTCCACTGCCAACCAGAAAGTATCAGGATCTGCGCTACAGACGCCATGGTTAGTGCAGCAGGGTAACAATGGGACTGCTCTTGACCTTTAGGAGCAGGAAACTGAAGTGTCCCCACCCCTGACTGTCCCTATAAAAGCCTCCTTAGCATATCTCCACCCCACAAACCCTGTCCCCACCCACTCCAACCCATTGTCATGCCGGCCTCTGCTACACCGTGGGGGGGAGGAGGCGGCTCCCTCCGGCCTTTACTTTAATGTAGACAATCACTGAAGCAACAATCTAGCATTACTGTGACATTAAAAAGAAACACCCAGAAAATTCAATTTGAAAGTTAATATAGTAGATGCAGCTATACACAAAGTAACGGGTACATACGTTTCCTTAATATGAAGAATGCAATGACTCCAATTAATGCAACACCAGCAAGTACACCTATAACAATACCGGCGATCGCCCCACCATCCAGTCCACTACTGGAACCACCACCTAGAAAATAAAGAGCATACAAAGTAACAATAAAAAAGGAGATAAAAAATATTTTTCAGAAACTATTTCTACTTTAAGCCATTATTGCAGCTGAATGATAATACTCAATCAGTTGTAGACTAGAACTGGGTAGCTTATATTTCATGGTTGACTTCACATATTGGGTTAAGGCACAAACTGGACACCTGATGCTGATATCTCCCACAAACAACAACTAATTGTTGTGATCTTCTTATCATCAGGTGGTCATGATGGAGTATGGATCACAGTTGGATACCTTTCCATATTACTTTATTCATGGTAGTCAGATTGAAAATGATATATTTATTGGACGTGACTTACCGCTTGAGACACTTTAACATTGAAAAGGAAGGTCGTTTTTTCCAACAAAATTCTCGGCAACACATTTATAATCTCCAGATTCGGCTTTGGTCAACTTATCGATGTTGAGAGTGGATGCATAGGGAGTGGAGTCCACCCTGAATTTACCACCATTCTGAATGGCAGTAGCACTATTGCCTTGGTACCAAGAGAACAAAGCCGGAAGGGCCTGAGCTGACAGGGCAGTGGCCCGCGACTGGACTCCAGCTTGTAGATCCACTGTTAGGTTGACTGCACCTCCGACTAGACCTGGAGTAACTGTGTCATTTTTATGGATAGTAGACACAGGGGGCTCTGATGGAAAAGGGAATAAAATCCAGAAAATATAAATAGTTATTCCCTAGGCAGTTACTTCTCTTTACGAATGAGCAGAGGCTTTCAATGATCAATATTAGTGACATTCATTCATACAATCATTTATGACCTTGAAGAGGGATTTGCATAAAAAGTAGCAAACACAGAGGCCCCTACTCATCAAAACCTTCTTGATAGTCTCGATGAGGGTCGTGTTGGAATCAGAAGCTTCTGATTTAAGAGCCATGCACCTCCATGTTCCTTGCCACAAATCTTATTCCAGTCAGGGACTGGAGTAAAAATACAGGCAATAAGGAAACTCACAGCTTGTCATGAATTAAAGCTGTGGTATCAAGCCTCCATCGTGACCCCATCCTGCCCCAGTGTTGCTCATTTTGGCAGAACTAGGGTAAACTGACGTGGAAACAACAAAAATTGGAAAATTTTTGTGCAAGGCCACATTGTGCAAAAAATTTTCAACTTTTTGTTTTCCAATAATTTTTATTGAACTTTCAAAATTTTTCAAAGAGTGGGAAGGGGAAAGGAAGAGGAAACATGGGGAATCGGGAAGGAGGAAAGAGGGGAAAAAGGGATAAGGAGGAAAAATAGGGATAGACAGGCAAACATACAGTTCAGAAATACACATATTTAAGCGTAGCTTAATATTTCAGCACCTAAAATCAAAACAGGTATTAATAATCATGCAAAGATTATGAGATGCAAAAATATACATAAAGTTTAGAGTATTATGAAATATATGCGTAATATACATATATCGAGTAATGTATGAAGAAATATGAGAGCCTGTCGCGTCTGGAAACACTTAAGGTTAAGTTTTTGAAGCATTTGGTGTAAATGTTTGATGAATGTTGAGTTCAGGGCCGGCGTCAGCACCCGGCACACCCGGGCAAGTGCCGGGGCCCTGAGCAGGCGGGGGGGCCCACTCGCAGTCTGGCACCCCCGCGCCCGTTAGCGGAGGAGAGCGGTGTCAGCGCCGCCACTGGGCTCCCCCCGCTTGCTCAGGGCCCCGGCATCAGCTGGCACAATACTTACCTCTCCCGTGCCTCCGCTGCCGCAGCTCCGGGCTCCAGGGGGCACCGGCGCTTCCTCTCACAGCAGCACCGCTGAATGACATCATCATTCAGCGGCCGGCTGTGGCAGAGAGCGCGGGACGCCGGACAGGTAAGACGTGTGTGTGTGTGTCTCTGTGTGTGTCTGTGTGTATGTAGTGCGGTGCTTTGTGTGTGTATGAATGTGTGTGTGTGTATGTGTGTGTGTATGTATGTGAGAGAGTGCTTGTGTGCTGTCTGTGTGTGATGATGGGCAGGCATTGCTGATAATGGGGAGGCATTGATGATGATGATGGGGAGAAGATGATGATAATGGGCAGGCATTGATGATAATGGGCAGGCATTGATGATGGGGAGAAGATGATGATGGCAGGCATTGCTAATAATGGGGAGGCATTGATGATGATGGGGAGAAGATGATGATAATGGGCAGGCATTGATGATAATGGGCAGGCATTGATGATGGGAGAAGATGATGATGGGCAGGCATTGATGATGATGGGGAGGAGATGATGATCATGATGGGCAGGCATTGCTGATAATGGGGATGCATTGATGATGATGGGAGAAGATGATGATAATGGGCAGGCATTGATGATAATGGGCAGGCATTGATGATGGGGAGAAGATGATGATGGGGAGGAGATGATGATGATGGGAGGAGATGATGATGGGCAGGCATTGCTGATAATGGGGAGGCATTGATGATGATGGGGAGGAGATGATGATGGGCAGGCATTGCTGATAATGGGAGGCATTAATGATGATGGGGAGAAGATGATGATAATGGGCAGCATTGATGATAATGGGCAGGCATTGATGATAATGGGGAGGCCATGATGATGATGGGGAGGCAATGATGATGATAAGGAGACAATGATGATGATGGGGAGACAATCATGATGATAATGGGAGTCTTTCCACAGCGCCCTTTCCTGAGCCGTAACAGTGCAGAACGCAGTACCTCGCAGAGGAGAGCTCCATATTTTGTATGGAGCATTATATGGGGACCAGTATCCTGTATGGAGCATTATATTGGGTCCAGTATTCTGTATGGAGCATTATTTTGGGTCCAGTATTCTGTATGGAGCATTATATGGGGGGGTGACATCCTGCATGGGGTATTATATGGGTGATGAGGGGAGACTGTGGTGCCCATAATATTGTATGGAGGACTGTACTGTCCAGTCTGTTCTGTGCGCTGTGAGGATTTGGCGGTTTTTGTGCTATTGTACAATTTACAATAGATATCACTCATGTAATGGAAGAAGTGAAGTATTTGGCATTGTACTGCACCTATATTTCTCTGCTGTATCTGTGCATCATGAATCGTGGTCTGTGTTAAAGGGGCCCACTGAGGCTCTTTCGCCCGGGCCCATAAAAACCTGGAGCCGGCCCTGGTTGAGTTTATCATATTACGCATGGGTTTGGATAAGTTTGTGGCTTGTGCAATAACTTAGTAACTAGGGATTACTACATAAGTTTATGGGAAGGGAAAGGGAAAAACCATGTCACCATTGTATACTGAATGACAAAATGTCACAGAAAAGGAACTCAGGCAAAGGATTCATGCACATGACCATATTTTTGGTGAGAATGCGATCCGCCAAAACATTGGGTCGCACTTGGACCAATGTTATTCTATGGGCTGTACACATGTATCATAATTTCCTCAGATAGACCCGGTCCGAGGAAAAAAAATCACAGCATGTCAGAGCTTGATCCTATATTCGAATCGCAGTCGACCATGCAAGTCAATTAGTATGAAGAAAACATCAGCCTGCACTCGGATTACATCTGAGTGCAGTCTGATTTCCATGGACTGACAGAATGGAGAAGATAGAGACAATTTTTTCTCCATCTTCTCCTAATCCAAGAGAATTGGATTACACTATGATCACACTCTGATCGAACTCTGATCAGAGTGTAATCTACATAATCTCTCAGATGAGAGAAAATACGTTCATGTGACCTAGCTTTACCTGTAGTAACCAATGTCAGGCAGCTGCTGCCAAGGCAATTAAGATAATGGTGGAATGCAGGAAAGCAGGCAAATATATTCATGATGGTATATAGTTCCACCACTTTATAAATCACTAAACAGACCTCAAATTAATCATGTGTATAGCAGGGTTATCACCTGGGCAATACTAAGGAAATCCTGAAAACATGACCTATTGGTGGGCCTTGAGGAATGGAGTTGGGGAACCCTGGTGTATAGTATTGGGCACCAGGCAAGGTACTAGAATGACCCACAGTAGCAGAGGATTGGGTGGATTGCAGTACTCTGTCCAAGGATGCTATGATGGTAATTAGTGTCAATGAGGCCAGAAATCCAACTTTACAAACAATACTATAGGTTAGAGAGTGGACACTAGATTTCAGAACTTCAGGTGCTGCCTGGGCCTCACATGGTCACGAGGGGTGGGACACATGCCATTGATGCCAATGATGTCTTTTGCGCTCCAAATGTGACCTAGTCAGTGCTGGAAGATGTAAAGGCCAGAGTTCGCTAGCAGAAGACAGGGCAGGAAGCGGCATCAGCAGGATAGATAAGGGACGGGCCTAGGACAGGTGAATATATTATATTTATTATTTTTTTATCCCTATCCAGACTTCCAACGTTTTATTTTGAGGATTCTGTTTATTTTCTTGGATTTATTTAGGACTAGAAGGAAAACTGGACT
Organism: Oophaga sylvatica; assembly: GCA_033576555.1. Taxonomy (NCBI): domain Eukaryota; kingdom Metazoa; phylum Chordata; class Amphibia; order Anura; family Dendrobatidae; genus Oophaga; species Oophaga sylvatica. The sequence goes on along the minus strand of JARQOD010001741.1, from coordinate 67,868 downwards.
TAAGGACCATGCATCTGAGAAAGACCTGGTATGCTAGTGTTTCCCAATTTTTACAATAGCGTGAAAATATGTGTAGGTCAGGATGAGGTCTCAAACTAAGGGGAAGGTCACTAGTCATTATTGGGTCACTAATTAGCAGCAGTCACATACCAGAGGCCTCCTCTGCCCTCCTCACCTGAAGAGGAAGCGAGTGAGTATTCTGCGTCATCACGACTAGATAGCAACTCATAAGCGGAATGTTGCCCAGTGTATTATGCAACTATCAAGTTTAAACATAAAATCTGATATCTTACTAACTACAGTCTTCGACTATGAGGGTGAATTATAATTTTCCCTGACAATTTTCTGGCATCAATAAGAGGTATTTGTGCAAAAATGTTGAAACTTTTTGCCCTTTTACGATGACCCCCTTACTGCAAAATTCATACTACTATTTTATCTCGTAAATGGACAGAAACTGGTCAGACTCCAGTAAAGCTATAAGGGTCTGCCAAGTGCCGATAGTGTCCATCACAAGACGGATTCTCCTTTGCCATTGTTTTCATTGTTTTGTCAACCTATCACATTGCAGAACAGCAGGAAAGAAGAAAGTAGAAGTGAGCAGGGCCATAGATATTTCCATTTTAGTCACTACTCAAGAGTAGAATACAATATTAAACATACAGCTGAAACGGACTTCTTACCAAATATTAACACGCAGCTTGAGCTTCTTCTCTGGTTACCATTACAGGTGAGATTGCTCCCGTGGATATTACTGGAAGAGCTCACATTTCTGAACACTTCATTTTTTAGTGTATTTTGCATATCACCAAATATCATGGTGACATCGGCTGCAGGGTTTCCTCCGGGCCAGGAACAGCCGAGCTGTACGATCTGTCCTATGGGTTGTGCAGTACAGCTAATATCCCCATCGGGAGACCCTGGGATGTAGGAAAGTCATATATGTAATAACCACATATTACCAATATCTATATATCCACTTATCTATTTTCTATCCCGCATATTGGATTGTCACAAGGATTCACCAATGAAGTACAACTCCTCCAAGAAGAAAGGATGGGCTGTGGCAAGGGACAGAATCCAGAAACTCACTGAAGCGATGAATGAGGAAGAAGTAACAAATATTTCCGCATCAACCTGATTCTCAATAGAATTGTGGAGTATGATATTGTAACAAGGTCCCATTGGCCTGCTAGGTGAACTCTAAAATGTGACATTAAAAATTAAGTCTTGAAGCTTTCAAGTGTCTTGTACAACACATGTGACTGCAACCATCAAGCGTATAGTGCCACTCAATGTGAGTTGTAGCCATTAAGTGACCTGTGTCACTATTGTATGATAGACAGACTACGGTAATTACATAAATACATTAGATATAACAACTAGATATATTGGATTGACAGAATTACATGTTTTACTCACAGTTGATATTGAGGTTGGCTGCACTACTGTTCATACTATTGGCTCTGTTGGATGCCGTACAGATGAATGGTCCAGTGTCGGTCTTGGAGACGGGGCTGATGGTGAGAGTGGAGTTTGGAGGAGAATCACTCTGGGTAATGGAATATGGAGGCTTTGATGACACTTGGTTTCCATTCAGTCTCCAGGAGAAGGTGACGGCTGAACCCTGAGCTGAGCAATAAAGAGACGCCGAGTCCTCTCCTGCCCAGAGCACCTCGGATGTGTTACTGGTCAACGTCACTGCCGAGACCGGAGCTGTGAACCAGAACAAAAGATTATGACTGCACCCCCTTTGGAGGCCAGCCACCAAAAAATAAAAAAAAAACCAATACATTAATACAAATAATAAAAAAAAAAAAAAAATTAATGTGTGCCCCGGAGTCCAGCCACAACCCTCTCCAGCATCACCTCGTGGTCATGCAGAGCTCCCATGGCGGTGTGCATTGCTGCCACTGCGGTGTTCATGGCTCCCATCAGCCGACGGTGTGACACCAACAGGTCCTGGGCAGTGGGGATTTCTGTGGAGGTAATGGTAACAGTTAACAGTGAATTCTGTTGCAACATCAACATGTACATGTTACATGTTTGTTAACACTTACGGTTTTCGTCCGCATGCGGTTCATCTGAGGACCCGCTGACTGCCCACCCAGAACCTGTTGCTCCGCCGGCTAGGGAAACACAGAAAAATATATATATCACAACAGCCGTTACACATAAGACCTAACAAAGTTCTCAAACTTGTCTGAAGCTTATATTATGTGCGTAAATTACCTGAAGGCAAGCCTGCATCCATGTCATGGGGTGACACTGGAGAGAAGCCATATGTTGGTGAAGGGCTGGATGACCCCAAATCTGGAGGGGGGGTTGCTGCTGGGGAAGGGGTAGCTAGGTAAGGTGATGCAGGTGGAGGGGCAGCTGGGGAAGGTGATGCAGGTGGAGGGGTAGCTGGGGAAGGTGATGCAGCTGGAGCTGGTGAAGGTGGTGCTGTAAATAAAAAATACAATTCAGTCAAATAATCCTTCTACTAACCCCGTCACTGCCAGTACTTCCATCAATGCCTGTATCCCCCTCACTACTGATACTCCCATCACTGCCTGCCCCATCACTGCTGGTACTCCCGTCACTGCCAGTACTTCCATCAATGCCTGTAACCCCCTCTCTACTGGTACTCCCATCCCTGCCTGTAACCCTATCACTGCCTGTAACCCCTCACTATTGGTACTCCCGTCACTGCGGGTGCATTGATATAGGTAGATAACCCACAAAACATAACCTCTCCAGATACCCTCATCAATACTCACTCAGATGCCTGCGGAACTGGGCCCGGATCCTGGCGACCCTCTCGCTGGAGCGGTATTGTAGGTCCGCCATCTTTTTTCGGATCTGGGTAGGGGTCCGCTCCACCCCAAAATGTCTCATTAGTCCCCTCTTTATTTTTCTTAGGACCAATTTCTTGTGGCGCATTGGATGCACCACAGGTAGCCTGCACTTCTAATCCCACCGGTCGCTTTTCTGTATTAGATAGCGCACTTCGGCATCACCCCACAGGGCACAACGTTGCCTAGCTATCGCCGCCATTGTCTCAAACAACGCCGCATGAAGGACGCCAGCGTCATGACGTCACAGCGTACGTGCGTTCGCACTTGCTACGCGAGATGCTATTGCGACCGAAAAGTAACCGCAGCAGCCATGCGCCCCAGCCACGCACAGATATGAGACGCTGTTTACATTCATTGTAATTACTTCTGTAATAATATCATTTTATGAACCGTCACTTTGCGATCGCAGTGGCGTCTCATGTCTGTGCGTAGCTGGGGCACCATGCTGATAATCACTTTGCGAACACAATGGCATCTCATGTCTGTGCGTAGCTGGGGCACCATGCTGATAATCACTTTGCGATCGCAATGGCGTCTCATGTCTGTGCGTAGCTGGGGCACCATGCTGATAATCATTTTGCGATCGCAATGACGTCTCATGTCTGTGTGTGGGAGGAGCACCATGCTGATAACCGTCACTTTGCGATCGCAATGGCGTCTCATGTCTGCGTAGCTGGGGCACCATGCTGTGAGAATCGTCACTTTGCGATCGCAATGGCGTCTCATGTCTGTGTGTTGGAGGAGCACCATGCAGATAACCAAGTGCGACACAAAGGGTTCCCTGGTTAATGTAGACCTTTACCTCTAACGAATTATTTATATTGTTATCACTATTTTAAAAATTTAATAGTTTTTTTAACAATTTTATGCTACAAAAAAATATATATGACTAAAAAATTCTAGCATATATTTTAAAGTTTATATATTATATATAAGGTGTATTATTTGATTTTTTTTTTCATTATAAGGTTTTAGCACTAGTGTGACCATAGGCCTTTAAAATAAATGTTGTTAATTTTGAAATTTTTTTCTTTTTATTTTTTAACCAATGCTGGAACTCCTATAACTGCTGGTACTCCCATGACCCCGTGTGTGACAAGTAGATACAAGTAGATTGAATAAAAATACAATCTTTCTTGTTGTCAACAATATTGTATACATCAATAACAAACATAAGAATAAAAGACCACAATTCAGTAAAATCCAGAAACTCACTGAAGCGATGAATGAGGAAAAAGTAACAAATATTTCCGCATCAACCTGATTCTCAATAGAATTGTGGAGTATAACATTGTAACAAGGTCCCATTGGCCTGCTAGGTGAACTCTAAAATGTGACATTAAAAATTAAGTCTTGAAGCTTTCAAGTGTCTTGTACAACACATGTGACTGCAACCATCAAGCGTATAGTGCCACTCAATGTGAGTTGTAGCCATTAAGTGACCTGTGTCACTATTGTATGATAGACAGACTACGGTAATTACATAAATACATTAGATATAACAACTAGATATATTGGATTGACAGAATTACATGTTTTACTCACAGTTGATATTGAGGTTGGCTGCACTACTGTTCATACTATTGGCTCTGTTGGATGCCGTACAGATGAATGGTCCAGTGTCGGTCTTGGAGACGGGGCTGATGGTGAGATTGGAGTTTGGAGGAGAATCACTCTGGGTAATGGAATATGGAGGCTTTGATGACACTTGGTTTCCATTCTGTCTCCAGGAGAAGGTGACGGCTGAACCCTGAGCTGAGCAATAGAGAGACGCCGAGTCCTCTCCTGCCCATAGCACCGCGGATGCGTTACTGGTCAACGTCACTGCCGAGACCGGAGCTGTGAACCAGAACAAAAGATTATGACTGCACCCACGTTTGGAGGCCAGCCACCAAAAAATAAAAAAAAAACAATACATTAATACAAATAATAAAAAAAAAAAAAAATTAATGTGTGCCCCGGAGTCCAGCCACAACCCTCTCCAGCATCACCTCGTGGTCATGCAGAGCTCCCATGGCGGTGTGCATTGCTGCCACTGCGGTGTTCATGGCTCCCATCAGCCGACGGTGTGACACCAACAGGTCCTGGGCAGTGGGGATTTCTGTGGAGGTAATAGTAACAGTTAACAGTGAATTCTGTTGCAACATCAACATGTACATGTTACATGTTTGTTAACACTTACGGTTTTCGTCCGCATGCGGTTCATCTGAGGACCCGCTGACTGCCCACCCAGAACCTGTTGCTCCGCCGGCTAGGGAAACACAGAAAAATATATATATCACAACAGTCGTTACACATAAGACCTAACAAAGTTCTCAAACTTGTCTGAAGCTTATATTATTGCGTAAATTACCTGAAGGCAAGCCTGCATCCATGTCACGGGGTGACACTGGAGAGAAGCCATATGTTGGTGAAGGGCTGGATGACCCCAAATCTGGAGGGGGGGTTGCTACTGGGGAAGGGGTAGCTAGGTAAGGTGATGCAGGTGGAGGGGCAGCTGGGGAAGGTGATGCAGGTGGAGGGGTAGCTGGGGAAGGTGATGCAGCTGGAGCTGGTGAAGGTGGTGCTGTAAATAAAAAATACAATTCAGTCAAATAATCCTTCTACTAACCCCGTCACTGCCAGTACTTCCATCAATGCCTGAATCCCCCTCACTACTGATACTCCCATCACTGCCTGCCCCATCACTGCTGGTACTCCCGTCACTGCCAGTACTACCATCAATGCCTGAACCCCCTCACTACTGTACTCCCATCCTGCCTGCCCATCACTGCTGTACTCCCCTCCACTAATTGGTACCCCTCCTGTGGTACTCCCATCCTGCGTGCATAATATACGTGTAACCCCTAAACATATACCTCTCACTGGTACTCCCTCAGTGCAATATACTAGATACCCCGAACTACCTCCAGGATCCCCGCGACTCTCACTCGCTGGGACGGCCGGATCTGGGCGCCCTCCCGAGCGTATTGTAGTCCGCATCTTGTTTGGGATCGGGTAGGGTCGCTCCACCAAAATGTCTCATTAGTCCCCTCTTTATTTTTCTTAGGACCAATTTCTTGTGGCGCATTGGATGTACCACAGGTAGCCTGCAATTCTAATCCCACCGGTCGCTTTTCTGTATTAGATAGCGCACTTCGGCGTCACCCCACAGGGCACAACGTTGCCTAGCTATCGCCGCCATTGTCTCAAACAACGCCGCATGAAGGACGCCAGCGTCATGACGTCACAGCGTACGTGCGTTCGCACTTGCTACGCGAGATGCTATTGCGACCGAAAAGTAACCGCAGCAGCCATGCGCCCCAGCCACGCACAGATATGAGACGCTGTTTACATTCATTGTAATTACTTCTGTAATAATATCATTTTATGAACCGTCACTTTGCGATCGCAGTGGCGTCTCATGTCTGTGCGTAGCTGGGGCACCATGCTGATAATCACTTTGCGAACACAATGGCATCTCATGTCTGTGCGTAGCTGGGGCACCATGCTGATAATCACTTTGCGATCGCAATGGCGTCTCATGTCTGTGCGTAGCTGGGGCACCATGCTGATAATCATTTTGCATCGCAATGGCGTCTCATGTCTGTGTGTGGGAGGAGCACCATGCTGATAACCGTCACTTTGCGATCGCAATGGCGTCTCATGTCTGCGTAGCTGGGGCACCATGCTGTGAGAATCGTCACTTTGCGATCGCAATGGCGTCTCATGTCTGTGTGTTGGAGGAGCACCATGCAGATAACCAAGTGCGACACAAAGGGTTCCCTGGTTAATGTAGACCTTTACCTCTAACGAATTATTTATATTGTTATCACTATTTTAAAAATTTAATAGTTTTTTTAATAATTTTATGCTACAAAAAAATATATATGACTAAAAAATTCTAGCATATATTTTAAAGTTTATATATTATATATATGGTGTATTATTTGATTTTTTTTTTCATTATAAGGTTTTAGCACTAGTGTGACCATAGGCCTTTAAAATAAATGTTGTTAATTTTGAAATTTTTTTCTTTTTATTTTTTAACCAATGCTGGAACTCCTATAACTGCTGGTACTCCCATGACCCCGTGTGTGACAAGTATATACAAGTAGATTGAATAAAAATACAATCTTTCTTGTTGTCAACAATATTGTATACATCAATAACAAACATAAGAATAAAAGACCACAATTCAGTAAAATCCAGAAACTCACTGAAGCAGATGAATGAGGAAAAAGTAACAAATATTTCCGCATCAACCTGATTCTCAATAGAATTGTGGAGTATAATATTGTAACAAGGTCCCATTGGCCTGCTAGGTGAACTCTAAAATGTGACATTAAAAATTAAGTCTTGAAGCTTTCAAGTGTCTTGTACAACACATGTGACTGCAACCATCAAGCGTATAGTGCCACTCAATGTGAGTTGTAGCCATTAAGTGACCTGTGTCACTATTGTATGATAGACAGACTACGGTAATTACATAAATACATTAGATATAACAAATAATATATTGGATTGACAGAATTACATGTTTTACTCACAGTTGATATTGAGGTTGGCTGCACTACTGTTCATACTATTGGCTCTGTTGGATGCCGTACAGATGAATGGTCCAGTGTCGGTCTTGGAGACGGGGCTGATGGTGAGAGTGGAGTTTGGAGGAGAATCACTCTGGGTAATGGAATATGGAGGCTTTGATGACACTTGGTTTCCATTCTGTCTCCAGGAGAAGGTGACGGCTGAACCCTGAGCTGAGCAATAAAGAGACGCCGAGTCCTCTCCTGCCCAGAGCACCTCGGATGTGTTACTGGTCAACGTCACTGCCGAGACCGGAGCTGTGAACCAGAACAAAAGATGAATATGAGTAAATACCCCGAAAAATCGATGTTTTTTTACTTTGCTAAATCTTCCTTTTGTTATATGTATTGTAGTTTCTCTGTATTGTGATTTTTTAAAATTATTATTCCTTCCAAAATAAATATACGGATTATTATGTTTGCCTGGTGTATAATGAAGAATAGGAAATAGTTTTTATCTATGAATTCTTATCACATGAAAATCCCCTATGAAGATATAGTCATAAACTCACTTGAGAATTATAAAAGTGCATAATCCCTGCTCCCGCCTCGCCTTTCCTGTCTACTCTCTTTGTGCCCTGTCTTTACACTGAAATGAATGCAGTGCCTGAGTTATGGCAGTGTGGACATATTAAACCTACAGTAGCTAATGACAAGTTATCCTATCACTGGCTTTGCAGCAATCAATTGTAATCTTTGGGGAGTTTATCAACAAGTGTTCAATTTCCCTGCAGCGCCCCCAGAGGGGAAATAAAGCATGACATAGTTCTGAAAATGAAACGGCCACACCTTTACTAAAAATTAAGGACTTCTTCCACCTCAACATGTCTGTTATATTTTAAACTAGTTGAGACTTGTATATCCTTGTTGATCGCCATCTGTTATTTTAGTCCCTGTTGCAGTTGACATACCACCTGGTTGTCTTATTGTAAATGCAATCTTATGTTATTATTAGTCATGAGAGAGCATGTTCGGCACTGCTTGTTACCCGGCTGAGTATCGGGGGTGCTCAAGCGCTATGCTCAATTTCCGACCATACACAGTAATACAGTAGCCATGTTGGCCACTGGCATTACTGTGATTGGCTGGCCTCATCAAGTCTATCTAAGACCCGGGGACCCAATGCTCGGCCCACTGACATCTGAAATCAGAGTATAAAATGAATATTCACGGATTCCCCCTCCCATCTCTTTGCGCGAGAGATGGGAGGGGGAGCAGCTAAAAATCATTAAGCATTTACATCTGCTTAACTGGCAGATGAGTTATTTAAAGAGAATCTGTCACCCCATTTTTCGACCATCAGCTGTGGCCACCGCCATCAGGGCGTTATCTACAGCATTACAGAATGCTGTAGATAAGCCCCCGATGTTACCTGAAAGACAAAAAAAACGAGTTATATTATACTCACCCAGGGGCGGTCCGCCGTCGGTCCGGTTCGATGGGTGTCGCGGTCCGGTCCGGCGCCTCCTATCTTCTAGCGAAGCCCTCCTCTTTCTTAGCTTCCCATCGCGGCTCTGGCGCAGGCGCACTGCTCTGCCCTGGTGAGGGCAGAGCTGAGTACTGAAGTGCGCAGGCACCGGACCTCTGCGAACTGCAGTACTCTGCTCTGCCCTCGCCAGGGCAGAGCAGTGCATCGGAGATACGACGGGAAGCTAAGAAGAGGAGGGTTTCGCTAGAAGATGGGAGGCACCGGACCAGACCGCGACGCCCATCGGACCGGATGGCGGACCGCCCCTGGGTGAGTATAATATAATTAGTTTTTCTTCTCTTTCAGGTGACATCGGGGGCTTATCTACAGCATTACAGAATGCTGTAGATAAGCCCCTGATGGCGTGGCCACAGCTGATGGTCGAAAAATGGGGTGACAGATTCCCTTTAAAAACAAATAAACACAAAAGTCCTGACAAGATCTGGCAGTGTGTGCTGGTGTGACAGACCCATTCTCTGAATGAGGCTCATATGCTAGCATTTATATGGGGCTCATTGTGGGACAATAATGTGGATTATGATGGATCCATTGAACTACGGCAGATCGGCATGGGAGAAATCCTATTGCTGCATATACATTAGATGGGAATATTCTTGGGACAGAACAGGAGAAGGATGGGGGATTCTGGGTACAAGTAAGCCGAGCAGCAGCACTCAATGTCAAGCAGCAGCCACAAAAGCAAACAAGATTTAGGGTGCATAAAAAGAGAGATCAAATCCCGCAATCTCAACATATTATTACCCCTTTATAAATCACTGGTGAGGCCACATCTTGAATATGGGATCCACATTTAAAAAAGGATATTTAGAAATTATAATCAGTTCAATAACGGGCAACTAGATTATTACAAAGGATGGAAGGAATCTCATATGATGAAAGGTTGGAAAAGTTGGGCTTGTTTAGCTTAGAAAAAAGACACCTCAGAGGAGATCTCATTTACATGTATAAATATATGTGTGGTCAGTACAGAGGATGGCGCATGACTTATTCCTTCCAAAGGCCATACTTAGGACCAGGGGGCACTCATTACTGAAGGAAGAAAGGAGATTCTGGCAGCTAAATAGGAAAAGATTCTTTACAGTTAGAGAAGTCAGACTGTGGAATGCCGACCACAAGAGGTGTGTGGAGCCCAGCTGCGACTGGATCCATAGCTTCCAGAAGGGTGCACTGAAAGAAGATACCACTAGAGGTCATTATTCACATTCACACACGTTCATCTTATCCCTAAAGACCACCAGAGGGAGCTGTGTAGGACACATAAAAGAAGCTGACACAGGAAGCATCCAGGTAAGTTCTGCTCAGTCATCTCTGAGAGCAGTTCAGTGCAGCCACCTCAGAGGGCTCAGTCAGTCTGCAGTGAGGGAAGTGCAGAGCCGAGGTTAGAGAGGCTGCAAAGCTAATCAGTTCAAGAAAGCAAGTGGAGTCTAGTAAGAGTGAACAGAGATCACTCCAGCCTAGTCAGAGCTGAATCTAGGAGTTCAACTCGGTGAGGAAGCGTGCCGACGCTTAGAGAGCGGTGAAGAGGCAGCCCACCAACTGCCAGTGTGTGATAGTGTGAGGATCCAGGTAGGCCTGAAGGCGAGTGGAAAGTTTATGAGACAGTGGAGCCTTAATAGCTCACCTCAGCAAGTATTACCGGACACCGGGGTCCGAGCCTATAGGGATCTCCACAACCTATTAGGAGAACACCGGAGTTCCTGGAGGACTACAAGTCCCAGGAGTACCACAGAGCTGATACGTAACAGGATCAGGAGGACGGAGTCCAGCCGTGCACGGCAAATAGAGACTGTGTACTTCAAGGAGAGGTCCAACCACAAGGTCAGCCAGGTACAAGACGGAGACTAAGTTAGGCCCAGCTACCCACAGGCCAAGACTTCATTACAAAAAGGCAGAGAACAGGAGGCCACACACCTACCAAGTGGAGAAATCTGGATGTGCACCCTTCACCCTACAGCGCTCCGGGAAGTGCCTGCAACATCTTCAGTAAAGGTACCAAAGTGACTTATGTGTGTGTCTCCTTTATTACCCCTGACTGCCGGGTCCCATCTGTCCTGCACCCCTACACATCCATCTGCCCTGGAGGACTCAGCCTTACTTGTGGAAGGCTTAACATCTAGCTGCACAATATTAACCCTCCAGTGGATCTGCATAGCAGCGCTGGTCATCCTGACCAGGTACCACAAGTGGTGTCACGAATCCCCATATCAGTATTCAAGTCACCTGTAAATATCCCACATTTCAGTGAGCGCCCAGAGCACGGACCGAGCTGTGCTACCCGTGACATTCCCCATAGACATCAACGGGCTCGGTGCCGAGTACCCCAAAGCTCTGGCTGTGCGACTCATCTGTTTTTGGCGTCACGAACAGGATCTCGTGCCCTGCAGCAACGGAGTAACTTGTGCCCGTTGCCACCGGGTACTGTGTGCCTCACTAAAAGACTGTGTTTTGTATGTGGTGAAGATTTCCCGCCATTTGCCCGCCATTGCCGCCATTTACAGCGCCACGGCGCGAAAACTGGTGGGCGTACCTGCAAAAACGCGCTGAGTCCTGGACATGCCCCAAAGCTGACGCGGCGGCAGGTCCTGTGAAGAGCTTCAGTGAACGCTCTGACGTCAGAGCGCCGGCGACGCAGGTCCTTCTACACATCGCTGTGCCCTGCAGAGCTGCAGCCTTCAGAGAAGGTAGGCCACGCTTATCTAGGGGGGCGCAGACATGTCACAGCAGCAAGCTGACAGCGCGGCCCAGGGCAACGGCCCCAATGACTTACCCACCGGCGCTGCAGCACAGGCTGGAAATGCTGGCCCCTCACCTGGTCCTGTGGCCCCAATAGTACCGCTAACGCTGACGTACATGCCTGGAGCGAAGTGGCTCCCTCAGTACAGCGGCAAGCCAGACACCCTGTCAGGGTTCAAGCGAAAAATATGCAGCATAATGGACATGTACCCTATGACAGAAAAGCAGAGAGCTGCAGTGGTAGTAGGGCAATTGACTGGTGCTGCGGAGAGAGAAGTAGAGACTTGGACAGCTGCAGACCAGGAATCAGTGCTTGCAATTTTCTTAAAGCTACAGACTATCTTTGAGGACCGCACTGAAACAGATCTCCAGATGAGGTTTTACCAATGCTCCCAGAAACCAGATGACAGCATTAGGGACTACGCCTGCCGACTACAGGGGGCCCTGCAAGCACTTAAACAGGTTAACCCCATAAGTGTCACCAAAGAGAATAAAATGTTAAAAGAACAATTTGTACGGGGACTGAGGTCCCAAGCTGAAAGCAGGACAGTGCACTGGTGGTCCTTGGATCATCCTGATGCTACCTTTGATGCCCTTAAGGATATGGCTATAAAAGGACTGCGACCCCTGGAAACACCCGAGATGGCAACCCAGTGTAAACCCGAGTGAAGCCACCATAAAGCCAGCAGCATCCACCTTTTCCCCGCTGGTTGCAGAAGCCAAAACGCAAGTGGCGCCCCCTACTGAGCTGGACTGTCTGCGCTCAGAAGTGCGCCAGCTGACCAAAAACCTGGCCACTGTAATGAGTGCCCTGCAACTGCCGACGGAGGAAGAAGGAAAGATCCTGCTAGCTGACTGCCCAGAGGATGTCCCTTGGATGACCCGGAGGAGAAGGAGGACGTCGCCCCACCGGAGGAGGACAACGCCACCCCCAGGAAGGACCCGCGACCAGCATCATCCTCGATGAGAGATCATCTGCTACCGCTGCCACAGAGAAGGTCACCCAGCACGTCGGTGTCCTTTAAACGAGCCAATCCTGGGTCAGAGGGCCAACACCCAGGAATAGACTCCTCAGGCCCCTCAGACTGGAACCGCAGGTTTGTGGGAGGAAGACCATACCTGTCCATCATACTGGACGGGATCGCAATCCCTGCCCTGCTGGATACTGGATCTCAGGTAACCGTCATACCTGATGTTCTCTACAATAGATACTGGTCCAGTGACGGTTTTCAACCCCCAAACCCTGACTTTGCCGTATACGCCTCTAATGGCCTCCCTCTTGACTTAATGGGGGCTAAAAATGTAGACGTAAAAGTGGGGAGAGTGGAGCTAAAAGATCAGGGACTTCTTGTAGTAAAGACTGTTAATGAGGAAAATGGGTTGAATGTGGTTTTAGGCACTAACATTATTAGTAACTGTTTGGAGGAGGTTGTGTTTTTACTCCAACAGCTCTCTGAACTTGCCAGACCAAGGCAAAAGGGAGTGATCTGGAAGGAGATTCGGACCCTGATGTGCCAGCAGCAAGTGAAACTGACCGTGGTGAGATTGGTAATGTACGGGTGACAGACCCGAACCCCACTGTGATACCCCCAATGAGTGAAATGCTTATTTGGTGTAGAGCAGCAATAGGTCTGAGAGGACAGAACTACCAAGCAGTAGTAGAGCTGCCAGAGGGGTAGTGGAGGTACATAATGGGAGGGTGCCAGTGTGACTTCTCAACTGGGGAGAGGATGAAGTCAAATTACCACGTTATGCCACTGTTGCTAAGTTACATGCTGTGGATAATAACTCCATTCACACGACGGAGCCCTTAACCTCCCCACAACCAGTGGAGGATAATGGTCCGACCACCCAGGTGGAGGACTGGTGTCAGCAGCTCCATGTCGGGACAGACACCACTCCAGCCCACCAGAAACAAGGAGTATACCGAGTAGTTCAGGAGTATGCACAGGTATTCAGCAAACAGGAGTATGCACAGGTATTCAGCAAACACCCACTCGACTTTGGGAAAATTAAAGGGGTTCAACATCACATCCCCACAGGCAATGATCCTCCCATTAAAGAACGGTACAGGCCTATACCTCCAGCACACTACCAGAAAGCCAAGGAAATGCTGCGTGACATGAAGGAAGCAGGGGTGATAAGGGATAGTTGCAGTCCCTGGGCAGCACCTCTAGTCCTAGTCAGGAAAAAGGATGGAAGCATGAGAATGTATGTAGATTACAGACAAGTAAATCGCATTACACATAAAGATGCATACCCTTTACCACGCATTGAGGAATCCTTAGCTGCCTTAAAGACTGCTAATTACTTTTCCACCCTTGACCTCACTAGTGGGTACTGGCAAGTAGCTGTGGCTGAGGAAGATCGGGAGAAGACGGCTTTCACACCCCGATGGGACTCTGTGAGTTCGACAGAATGCCGTTTGGACTCAGCAGTGCCCCTGGAACGTTTCAGAGAGTGATGGAGAGCTGCCTGGGACATCTCAACTTTGAAACTGTGTTGCTGTACCTGGACGACGTAATTGTGTACTCCAAGACGTATGAAGATCACTTGAAGCACCTGGCGGAGGTATTCGAGTCACTGTCCAAGTATGGGATGAAACTGAAGCCTTCAAAGTGCCATCTGCTCAAACAGAAGGTACAGTACTTGGGACATATTGTCAGCTCAGAAGGAGTAGCGCCAGACCCCGAGAAGATCACCGCCATCCAGAAATGGCCGGAGCCGAAAAATCTCAAGGAGGTGCGACAGTTCCTGGGACTGACAGGATACTACCGGAGGTTTGTGAAGGATTACACCAAGAAAGCAGCGCCTCTGCAAGACCTCCTGGTGGGACAGTCCCTCAAGAGCAGAAATTCTCCATTCCATTGGGGTAAAGAACAGGCAGAGGCATTCAAGGAAATGAAGGAGATCCTGACAGGTGATGAGATCCTAGCCTATCCTGACTACAGCCAGCCGTTCCTGTTGTATACTGATGCCAGCAATGAAGGATTGGGAGCTGTCCTCAGTCAGAAGCAAAATGGCCTGGAGAAAGTCATCGCCTATGCAAGCAGGAAGCTCCGCCCGACCGAGAGGAACCAGAGAACTATAGCAGCTTCAAGTTGGAGTTCCTGGCACTAGTCTGGGCCATCAAGGAAAGGTTTAAGCACTACTTAGCCTCCAGCAAGTTCACTGCCTACACTGATAACAACCCCTTGACGCATCTTGAAACAGCTAAGCTAGGAGCCATGGAAAAACGCTGGATGGCTCGGCTGTCAAACTACCAATTCACAATCAAGTACCGAGCAGGCCGCAAGAATGCCAACGCTGATGCCCTATCCAGGATGCCTCATGAATCGGACACAGAAGAAGAAGTGGATGATCTGGAAGAGATTGAACTACCTGCCTTTCACAGGAATGGGATGATCCACGAGCAACAAGCCAGCAGGAGGCCGCGTGGTAAGACGTTAAATCCTTTACCTCACCACAGCTGGAAGGAGACTCAGGACAGCGATCCAGTTGTCAGCCGAATCAAGGAGTTGATAACTCAAGAAGGTTCCTCCTTGGAGAAGGATGCGCCTCTACAAGCAAAGCAGCTGTGGAACGAGAGAAGCCGGTTGTTCATCTACCGTGAGAAGCTGTGCCGGAGGTACGTCAACCCAAGGACCCATGAGATGGTATGGCAGATAGTAGTCCCCAGAGCAGACATCCAGATGGTGTTAGAAGCCTACCACGATCAAGCGGGACACTTTGGCTGGAAGAAGCTGGAGACCCTGTTGAAGTGTCGTTTCTATTGGGTGGGAATGCGCAGCTCCATTGAGAGATGGTGCCAGAACTGTGGACCCTGTGGCCTCAGAAGAAAGGACTACAGTAGTCAGAAGGCACCCCTGCAACCCATCAAGACGACTCGTCCCTTGGAGATCGTGGCCCTGGACCATGTCAAGTTGTGACCCAGCCGGTCAGGATACTCCTATGCCCTGACTATGGTGGATCACTACTCCAGGTTCCTGGTGGTCGCCCCTGTCAAAGATCTGACGGCAGAGACAGCAGCAAAGACGTTCCAAGCGTATTTCTGCAGACCACACGGATATCCTGAGCAGGTGCTAACTGACCAAGGCCCAGCCTTCGAGGCCGAATTGTTCAAAGAGTTCTGTCACTTGTACGGGTGTAAGAAGATAAGAACCACACCGTACCACCCCCAAACTAATGGTCTCTGTGAGAAGATGAATCACATCGTCATTGACCTGCTGAAGACTGTACACACTGAAGAGAGAAATCGGTGGCCAGACCTACTACCTGACCTGGTAGATCTGTACAATCACATACCTGTGAGTTCCACCAATTGCACCCCAGCTTATCTCATGCGGGCCAGACCAGGAAAGCTGCCCATGGATCTGGAGCTTGGTGTTGTAGAACCAGAAGCAGATGTGACTACTGAAGACTGGGACACAAACAGACAGGAACAGTACAGAAAAGTACAGGCCTGCGTTGAAGATAGTCTCAATCGAGTAAGGGATAAACAAGAAGATCGTTACAACAAAAGTGCGCCAGCTGAACCTTTCGCACCTGGTCAAGTCGTGCTGAAAAGAAAGAGGAGGATACACAAACTCGACGATCAATGGGAAAGAGAGCCCTATATCGTGCAGAATTCAAGGTTTGACAACAAGAAAACGTGCATAATTAGCAAAGATGGAGGAAGAACAACTACCACCGTATCCAGAGATCACCTAAAGTTGTGTCCAAATCCGTTAAAGCTTCAAGAGGAAGAACCTGTTGTCAATCAGGAAGAGCGTGATGAAGCAGTCATACATACAGACTTAGGAGATTTCCCCGAGGATTGGCCCAGAATTGGAGAAGCCGTAATCATTCCCGTGCTTCAATTCTATCAACCACAAGGAGAACCTCTACATTCAGTTGCAACAGTTGTTGCAGTAGAGTCAGTTCCAGAAGAACCTGCTTCAGCAGAACCCCAAGAAGCTTAATCCCAAGAAGTTGAATCTCAGGAAGAAGAATCCCCTGCAGAAGTCGAGCCAGTTCACCCAGCTCACAGTGTGCTTGCCAGTCCTGTAGAGAGGTTAAGGCAATTCTATAATTCACTCTCATGCAGAACAAACAGGGAAACTGCTACCTCACAGGTCGCTGCACCACGCAGGTCAGAACGTAGCACAAAAGGACACATCCCTGCTAGGTTTAGAGATTAGTTCAATCCTTGGCAAATGTAAATAATTGTTTAGAGTCACTGTACATAAATGTATATATTTTTGCTTATAATATGCTTTATTATACCGTTATTTATTAATCTGTTTTCCTTTTAATATTGAAACAAGTGAATGGACATTATTTTTACTTGTTTTCTCTACCCCTTTTTGAGCATCCTTTTCCAAAAGAGACTGGGACTTTTATGGTTGCTCAATTCCTCAATCCCTCATTGTGCTAATGTACATAGTTGTTTATTTACCGTTATGCAACAGTTCAAGAGTGCCTTACCTCCTGTAAAGGAAGAGTTATTATACAATGTTTATTGTTCTTTGTTTTTGTATTTCAGCCCCGGAGTGCTGAGTTCTACTAGGGGGGAATGTGGAGCCCAGCTGCGACTGGATCCATATCTTCCAGAAGGGTGCACTGAAAGAAGATACCACTAGAGGTCATTATTCACATTCACACACGTTCATCTTATCCCCAAAGACCACCAGAGGGAGCTGTGTAGGACACATAAAAGAAGCTGACACAGGAAGCATCCAGGTCAGTTCTGCTCAGTCATCTCTGAGAGCAGTTCAGTGCAGCCACCTCAGAGGGCTCAGTCAGTCTGCAGTGAGGGAAGTGCAGAGCTGAGGTTAGAGAGGCTGCAGAGCTATTCAGTTCAAGAAAGCAAGTGGAGTCTAGTAAGAGTGAACAGAGATCACTCCAGCCTAGTCAGAGCTGAATCTAGGAGTGCAACTCAGTGAGGAAGCGTGCCGACGCTTAGAGAGCGGTGAAGAGGCAGCCCACCAACTGCCAGTGTGTGATAGTGTGAGGATCTAGGTAGGCCGAAGGCGAGTGGAAAGTTTATGAGACAGTGGAGCCTTAATAGCTCACCTCAGCAAGTATTACCGGACACCGGGGTCCGAGCCTATAGGGATCTCCACGACCTATTAGGAGAACACCGGAGTTCCTGGAGGACTACAAGTCCCAGGAGTACCACAGAGCTGATACGTAACAGGATCAGGAGGACGGAGTCCAGCCGTGCACGGCAAATAGAGACTGTGTACTTCAAGGAGAGGTCCAACCACAAGGTCAGCCAGGTACAAGATGGAGACTAAGTTAGGCCCAGCTACCCGCAGGCCAAGACTTCATTACAAAAAGGCAGAGAACAGGAGGCCACACACCTACCAAGTGGAGAAATCTGGATGTGCACCCTTCACCCTACAGCGCTCGGGAAGTGCCTGCAACATCTTCAGTAAAGGTACCAAAGTGACTTATGTGTGTGTCTCCCTTATTACCCTGACTGCCGGGTCCCGTCTGTCCTGCACCCCTACACATCCATCTGCCCTGGAGGACTCAGCCTTACTTGTGGAAGGCTTAACATCTAGCTGCACAATATTAACCCTCCAGTGGATCTGCATAGCAGCGCTGGTCATCCTGACCAGGTACCACAAGTGGCATCACGAATCCCCATATCAGTATTCAAGTCACCTGTAAATATCCCACATTTCAGTGAGCGCCCAGGGCACGGACCGAGCTGTGCTACCCGTGACATTCCCCATAGACATCAACGGGCTCGGTGCCGAGTACCCCAAAGCTCTGGCTGTGCGACTCAGTAGTAATGGCCGACACTATAACAGCTTTTATATAAGGGCTGGATGATTTACTCAGTACACATAACATTGTGGGTTATAGTTAATTTAGTGACAAAATGTACAATTGATGGATAAAGATTGAACTTGATGGATGGTGGTCTTTTTTCAACCTATGTAACTATGTAATGTTGAGTTTGGAAGAAACCCCTGAGAAGACTGCTAGCAAAAAGGTAACAAGTATCAGCTCATGTAACAAGCAACTACCTCTGTTTAGCTCAAGCTGTTACATCTTTAAAGACAGTGGAAACCAAAAAGCACTTTGCCTTTTTGTGAAAAAAAAAAGCTTGCTGAGCTGCCTTCTGTGTGCACTTGTAATCCCTTCTTCATAAATTACAAACTAATGACAGACATGATGTGTTACTTACAGGCCAGGTTGAATTTCACGTCGCTGCTGTTCACGCTGTTTATTATGTTTTTAGCCGTGCATATGAAGGATCCATTGTCATTAGTGGAGACAGGGCTGATAATGAGCATGGAGTTATTATCGGTGAGGGTTAGAGTTGAGCGATACTTTCCGATATCCAAAAATATCGGATCGGAATGGTATCGCCGATATCACTAAATATCGCCGATATCTGATTCCGATACCGGAAGTCCCATGTAAGTCTATGGGAACAAAATATCGCAACTAAAAAAACACTTTCTTTCCTTGTAAACACAAAATATACACACTTTGAATACATATATATATATATATATATATATATATACATGTCATTGTGACATATATATATACATATATTTATAGTTTATTCACTTCTACATAGTAAAATAGCCTCTGATTCAATTGCCGGGTAAAGCCGGCATTTGTGAAAAGACAGAAGCACCCGAGGGTCCAGTCGCCACAGAGATGTTGCATCGCACCCAGCGGTGTGACAACTTACTCTCAGGTAAGGAGGAAACACCCCATTGACTCCAACCACTGCATTCAACAGTAACTATGCCAGCTGAGTGTAGGCGGACCCAATGGGATGGTCTAGCTCAGGCTGGTTAGAACAGGGTGTAGCTAGTTGGATGGGAGGGGTTGAGGCAGCCTTATGCTGCATGTCTTTGTAGTAAGAATTGTTTCCTTTCCTGCTTTCTTACTACGTCGCATAGTCCACTCTGCTACATCACTTTGCACCATTGCTCTATCTCACATCTATCTGCCCTGGAAGGATACGTTTTACCTGTAAAGACTTATCACCTACCTGCACTACACCATCCCTCCCAGAGGACCTGCACAGCAGCGCTGGACACCCTGACCAGGTACTACAGGTGGCGTCACGACAAACTACACGAACATTCTATCATCCCCTAGAAATATCCCACATTCCAGTGATCGCCCAGGTCACGGACCGAGCTGTGCTACTCGTGACATCCCCCATAGAAGTCGACGTGATCGGTGCCGAGTACCCCCAAAACCCCTGTCTCTGTGCGACTCAACTTCCCTCACTGTGCTGGCACTTTACATTTACAATGCCTCTGGGTTTTTTTTTTGGGGGGGTGGGAACATTCAGACTTTTGCTATGGGGCCCCATGATTTATATGTACGCCCCTGCTGCTGAGGCATGGTATTTAAGGCTGTTAAGGAGCCAACATACATGGACCTTGCCAGCAGCGTCGGACTGGAGTACCTTGGGCCCACCAGAGAAAATATATTCTTGGGGCCCACCATCATACTTCCCAACCTTTGAATAAGGGAAAGAGGGACAAAGGCTGTGGCACGCTGTGCATGCTGCAGAAAATTTTAGGCCATGCCACGTTGCACCACAGACTGTCCAGGAGTTGGTGGATGCTTTAGTCCAGGTGGGAGGAGATCCCTCACGAGACCATCCGTCGCGCTCATCAGGAGCATGGCCAGAAGTTGTAGGGAGGTCATACAGCATACCTCCCAAATTTGGAAGACAGGAAAGAGGATTAAAGGCTGCGGCGCGTGTTGCGCGCCGCTGAAAATTTTAGGCCACGCCCCGACAACACCCATTTCACAGCTAATCACACCCATATCCTCGCCCCAAGCGTAACCATTTAGCACTGCTGATCACACTGACTGGTAATGAGGGCACAGTGGCTGGTACTGAGGAAAAGAAAGAAAGAGCAGCGAGATAGAAAGAACAAACAGAGAAAGAAAGAGAGGAAAGAAAGAAAAGAGAGAAAGAAAGAACAGAGAGAAAAAAGAACAGAGAGCGAGAAGGAAAGAACAGAGAGCGAGAAAGAAAGACTAGAGAGAGAGCCATAGGCGTAGCTAGGGTTTTGGTTTAGTGGGGGCAAAACTTCTGAGTGGGCCCATCATCAGAGAACCTCAGCAAATGACCGCGCTGTTGGCCAAAATAATCTATATATAAAAAGACCAATATTGATATTACCGCCATATGGTCTGTGTTAAATAATACCAGTCCTACAGAACATATAGATTACAGCACAGGTACAGATAATGACTTACCGCTGATGTTCTTTCTAATGGAATTGTTCACTTTTCATGTCTTTTCCATCTGGCCCACACCGACATGACGACTTCTCCAGCCAGGACTCGACTGCACCCCCATTAAAAAAAAAAATACTCACCTCCCGGCTCCTGTGCTGCTCACTGTTCTCCCTCTCAGCGTCTGACAGCGGGCGCCGGCAGGTGATGTTATTGCGCCCGCTGTCATACGCTGAGGGGGATTATGGAGAGAAGGAGCGCTCGCTCCTTCTCTCTCTATGCGGTCAGCTTTATCGGCTGGATGCCGATACAGCTGACCCTCCGATGACGGGTGGGGGGCCCACTGCTGGCACCGGGCCCCCCCAATGCCTGTTCAGGCCCCATAGCTTCCGGGCGACAGAGCAGGGAGAGCGATTCTCCCTGCTCTGCCGCACAATGTAACTGTATCGTAGCTCCGGGTGGGCCCCCTCAGAGCGCGGGCCCCGGGGCCACCGCCCCCTCTGCCCCGCGACCTATCCTTTCAAATCAGGGCCCACCACGCAGGAGTTGGGGCCCACCGTAGGTTTCTCCGGTGTCCCGGTGCCTCAGTCCGACCCTGCTTGCCAGCCTATAATACCAGGCCACAGAGTCTGCTTATCTTTGCTGGTTAACAAAATAGGGGATCCCCTCGAAAAAAAATTGGCGTGGGGTCCCCCTATTTTTGTTAACCAGCCAGATGAAGCAGACTGCTGAGGCCTGGTTTTTCAGGCTGGTAATGAGCCAATATCCATGGACCTTGCCAGCCTGATAATACCAGGCCACAGCAGTCTGCTTAGCTTGGCTGGTTAACAAAAATAGGGGATCCCCTCGAAAAAAAAAACGGCGTAGGGGTCCCCCTATTTTTGTTAACCAGCCAAGTAAAATGCAGACTGCTGCGGCCTGGTATTAAAAGGCTGTCAAGGCCCATGGATTTTGGCCCTCAACAGCCTGATAATACCAGGCTACAGCAGCCCCACATTTGGCGCATCAAAAGATGTGCCAATTGTGGCACTTTACCCGGCTCTTCCCACTGCCCTGTAGCGGTGGCAAGTGGGGTAATAAGGGGTTAATGTCACCGTTGATTGCACGGTGACAATAAACCCGGTTAATAATGGAGAGGTGTCAATAAGACACCGATCCATTATTAATCCCAAAGTTTTTAAATGTCTAAAAAAAAAGACAGAGCAAGAAAAAAGTATTTTAACCCCTTACTGCCATCGGACGTACTATCCCGTCCATGGTACCTGGGCCCGTATGACCGGGGACGGGATAGTACGTCATAGGCGATCAGCTGCGCTCCTGAGGGGAGCGCAGCTAATCGCCGCCGGGTGTCAGCTGATTATCACAGCTGACACCCATGACTGTGTGTCAGGAGCGGTCACGGACCGCTCCCGGCACATTAACCCCTTGCACACCGCGATCAAACATGATCGCGGTGTACTGGGGGCACAGGGGAGGATCACGCAGGGTGGGGGCTCCCTGCGCGCCCCCCTGAGACCCTCAGAGCAGCGCGATGTGATCGCGCTGTTCTGAGGGCTTCCTCCCTCCCAGGACCCGGATCCAAGATGGCGCCGGGGTCCCGGAGGGAGGCGGCTACCTCAGTGCCTGCCGAGAGCAGGCACTGAGAAGCCTGCATCTATGCCTGTGCGATCGCTGGTGTGACAGAGTGCTGTGCACACTGTCACACCAGCGATCTGATAAAATACTGTGATGTCCCACCCTGGGACAAAGTAAAAAAGTTAAAAAAGTAAAAATAAACATGTGTAAAAAAAAATCCAAAATAAATAAAAAAAAAAAAAATATTCCCCAATAAATTCACTTCTTCCTGTAAATTAAAAAAAAAAAACAATAAAAGTACACATGTTTGGTATCGCCGCGTCCGTAATGACCCCCCCTATAAAATTGTCCCACTAGTTAACCCCTTTAGTGAACCCCTTAAAAAAAAAAAAAAAAAAACGAAGCAAAAAATCAATGCTTTATCATCATACCGCCGAACAAAAAGTGGAATAACACGCGATCAAAAAGACCGATATAAAAAGTCATGGTACCGCTGAAAACGTCATCTTGTCCCGCAAAAAACGAGCCGTCATAAAGCATTATCAGCGAAAAATAAAAAAGTTATAGCTCGCAGAATAAAGCGATGCAAAAATAATTATTTTTTATATAAAATTGTTTTTATTCTATAAAAGCGCCAAAACATGAAAAAATGATATAAATGAGGTATCGCCATAATTGTACTGACCCGAAGAATAAAACTGCTTTATCAATTTTACCACACGCGGAACGGTATAAAGCCTCCCCCAAAAGAAATTCATGAATTGCTGATTTTTGTTCATTCTAACCTCCCAAAATCGAAATAAAAAGCGATCAAAAAACGTCACGTGCTCAAAAATGGTACCAATAAAAACGTCAACTCGTCCCGCAAAAAATAAGACCTCACATGACTCTGTGGGCCAAAATATGCAAAAATTATAGCTCTCAAAATGTGATGATGCAAAAACTATTTTTGCAATAAAAAGCGTCTTTTAGCGTGACAGCTGCCAATCATAAAAACCCGCTATAAATAGTAAATCAAACCCCCCTTTATCACCCCCTTAGTAAGGGAAAAATAATAAAATTAAAAAAAAGCATTTTTTCCATTTTCCCATTAGGGTTAGGGTTAGGGTTGCGGCTAAAGTTAGGGTTAGGGTTGGCACTAAAGTTAGGATTAGGGTTAGGGTTGGGATTAGGGGTGTGTTAGGGTTAGGTTTGTGGTTAGGGTTGGGACTAGGGTTAGGGTGTGTTGGGGTTAGGGTTGGAGTTAGAATTGGGGGTTTCAGCTGTTTAGGCACATCAGGGCTCTCCAAATGTGACATGGCGTCTGATCTCAATTCCAGCCAATTCTGCGTTGAAAAAGTCAAACGGTGCTCCTTCACTTCTCAGCTCTGCCATGCGTCCAAACAGTAGTTTATCCCCACATATGGGTATCAGCGTACTCTGGACCCCAAGAGTTATTGTGCAATTTGTCCTATTTCTTCTGCTACCCTTGGGAAAATAAAAAACTGGGGCGAAAATATCATTTTTGTACAAAAAAAAATATTTTTTTGTTTTTACAGCTGTACATTATAAACTTCTGTGAAGCACTTGGGGCTTCATAGCGCTCACCACACATCTAGATAAGTTCCTTGTGGGGTCTATTTTCCAAAATGGGGTCACTTGTTGGGGATTTCCACTGTTTAGGCGCATCAGGGCTCTCCAAATGCGACATGACGCCCCCAGACCATTCCATCAAAGTCTGCAATCCAAAACGTCACTACTTCCCTTCCGAGCCCCAACGTGTACCCATACAGTAGTTTTCTCCCACATATTGGATATCAGCGTACTCAGGACAAATTGGAAAACAACTTTTGGAGTCCAATTTCTCCTGTTACCCTTGTAAAAATAAAATATTGGGGCAAAAAAATCATTTTTGCAAAAAAAAAAAGGATTTTTTATTTTTACGGCTGTGCGTTATAAACTTCTGTGAAGCACTTCGGGGTTCAAAGTGCTCACCACACATCTAGACAAGTTCCTTGTGGGTCTATTTTCCAAAATGGGGTCACTTGTGGGGGGTTTCCACTGTTTAGGCGCATCAGGGGCTCTCCAAATGCGACATGACGCCCCCAGACCATTCCATCAAAGTCTGCAATCCAAAAAGTCACTACTTCCCTTCCGAGCCCTGACGTGCGCCCATACAGTAGTTTTCTCCCACATATTGGGTATCAGCGTACTCAGGACAAATTGGACAACAACTTTTGGGGTCCAATTTCTCCTGTTACCCTTGTGAAAATAAAATATTGGGGGCGAAAAAAATCATTTTTGTAAAAAAAAAAAAAGATTTTTTATTTTTACGGCTGTACGTTATAAACTTCTGTGAAGCACTTCGGGTTCAAAGTGCTCACCACACATCTAGATAAGTTCCTTGTGGGGTCTATTTGCCAAAATGGGGTCACTTGTGGGGGTTTCCACTGTATAGGTGCATCAGGGGCTCTCCAAATGTGACATGACGCCCCCAGACCATTCCATCAAAGTCTGCAATCCAAAACGTCACTACTTCCCTTCCGAGCCCTGACGTGCGCCCATACAGTAGTTTTCTCCCACATATTGGGTATCAGCGTACTCAGGACAAATTGGAAAACAACTTTTGGGTTCCAATTTCTTCTGTTACCCTTGTGAAAATAAAATATTGGGGACGAAAAAATCATTTTTGTAAAAAAAAAAAAGATTTTTTATTTTACGGCTGTACGTTATAAACTTTAGTGAAACACCTGGGGGTTAAAAGTTCTCACCACACATCTAGATAAGTTCCTTGAGGGGTCTAGTTTCCAAAATGGCGTCATATATGGGGGTTTCCACTGTTTAGGCAGATCAGGAGCTCTCCAAACACGACATGGCGTCCAGCCAATTCTGCGTTGAAAAAGTCAGACGGCGCTCCTTCCCTTCCAAACTCTGCCATGCACCCAAACAGTGGTTTACCCCCACATATGGGGTATCAGCGCACTCAGGACAAATTGCACAATAACTTTTGGAGTCTTGTTACCCTTGGAAAAATAAAAATTGGGGTGAAAAGATCATTTTTGTGGAAAAAATATGATTTTTAAATTTTACTGCTCTACGTTATAAACTTGTGTGAAGCACTTGGGGGTTCAAATTGCTCACCAAAGATCTAGAAAAGTTCCTTAGGGGGTCTAGTTTCCAAAATGGGGTCATTTGTGGGGGGTTTCCACTGTTTAGGCACATCAGGGGCTCTCCAAATGCAACATGGCATCCAATCTCAATTCCAGCCAATTTTGGTTGGAAAAAGTCAAATGGTGCTCCTTCCATTCCGAGCTCTGCCGTGCGCCCAAACAGTGGTTCCCACCCACATATGGGGTATCAGCGTACTCAGGACAAATTGGACAACAACATATGTGGTCCAATTTCTCCTGTTACCCTTGAGAAAATAAAAAATTAGTGACTAAAAGATAATTTTTGTGGGAAAAAAATAGGATTTTTTATTTTCATGCCCGGGCATTATAGACTTGTGTGAAGCACTTTGGGGTTCAAAGTGCTCACCAAAGATCTAGATAAGTTCCTTAGGGGGTATAGTTTCCAAAATGGGGTCACTTGTGGGGGGTTTCCACTGTTTAGGCTCATCTGGGGCACTGCAAACGGAACATGACCCCCATCAACGTCTGCATTCCAAAACGTTACTACTTCCTTTCCAAGCCCTGCCGTGCACCCAAACAGTTCCCCCCCCACATATGGGGTATCAGCGTACTCAGGACAAATTGGACAACAACTTTTGGGGTCCAATTTCCTTGGGAAAATTCAAAAATTTGGGACTAAAAAATCATTTTTGTGGAAAATTGTTTTTTTTTTTTTTTCACACCCAGGCATTATAAGCTTTTGTGAAACACTTGGGAGTTCAAAGTGCTCACAACAGATCTAGATAAGTACCTTAGGGGGTCTAGTTTCCAAAATGGTGTCACTTGTGGGGGTTTCCACTGTTTAGGCGCATCAGGGGCTCTCCAAACACGACATGGCGTCCAATCTCAATTCCAGCCAATGTTTAGTTTGAAAAAGTCAAACGGCGCTCCTTCCCTTACGAGCTCTGCCGTGTGCCCAAACAGTGGTTTTCCCCTAC
Organism: Oophaga sylvatica; assembly: GCA_033576555.1. NCBI lineage: Eukaryota > Metazoa > Chordata > Amphibia > Anura > Dendrobatidae > Oophaga > Oophaga sylvatica. The sequence continues at coordinate 41,363 of JARQOD010001741.1, read as the reverse complement.
ATATTGGGTATTGGCGTACTCAGGAGAAATTGCATAACAACCTTATCTGTCCATTTTCTCCTTTTACCCTTGTGAAAATAAAAAAAAAGTTTGTAAAAGATCATTTTTGTGGCTAAAAAGTTAAATATTCATTTTTTCCTTCCACGTTGCTTTAGTTCCTGTGAAGCACCTGAAGGGTTAATAATCTTCTTGAATGTGGTTTTGAGTACCTTGAGGGGTGCAGTTTTTAGAATGGTGTCACTTTTGGGTATTTTCTGCCATATAGACCCCTCAAAGTGACTTCAAATGAGAGGTGGTCCCTAAAAAAAATGGCTTTGTAAATTTTGTTGTAAAAATGAGAAATCGCTGGTCAACTTTTAACCCTTATAACTTCCTAACAAAAAAAAATTTTGGTTCCAAAATTGTGCTGATGTAAAGTAGACATGTGGGAAATGTTATTTCTTAACTATTTTATGTGACATATTTCTCTGTTTTAAGGGAATAAAAATTCAAAGTTTGAAAATTGCAAAATTTTAAAAATTTTCGCCATATTTGCGTTTTTTTCAAAAATAAACGCAAGTTATATCGAAGAAATTTTACTTCTAACGTGAAGTACAATATGTCACGAGAAAACAATCTCAGAATCGCGAAGATTCCGTTGAAGCGTTCCAGAGTTATAACCTCATAAAGAGACAGTGGTCAGAATTGTAAAAATTGGCCCGGTCATTAACGTGCAAACCACCCTTGGGGGTGAAGGGGTTAATGAAATTAAAGAGACAACACAGTTTTCATTTCTTTTATTATACTCTCATTCCTGCGACGCCATCGATCTCCTGTAAAAAAAGGAAAAAAACAAACCAACAGTATACCACCTGTCCGACGCAGTCCATAGTAACGACTGTCCCACGACGATCCAGCTCTGCTACATCAGAATGACAGGCAGAGGCTGTCATCCCGGCGCAGCACAGCTGATTACCTGCTTCCCCGGCGGTGACGTCATCGGACTGACTGCTTTACGGCCGGGATTACCCAGCAGTCACTGCAGTTATCGCGAGAAACTGCATGTGACCGCCGGGGAAAGATGATGGCGGCCATCAACCAGTCCAGGCCGTGACCACCGGAGATCTTCTGCCAGGTAAGTGCCGCTGACTCCTGACAGACCCGACCGACGGACACTCACAGTGACAGTGACAATTCCGATTCCGGTATACGATATATGGGAAATATCGAAAGTCAATATCGAAAGTCCGATACAGCTAATATCGGCCGATACCCGATACTTGCGGTATCGTATCGCTCAACACTAGTGAGGGTATATCGGCCTCCTCCGAATATCGGTGCCCCTTGTAGACTCCACGAGTAACTGACATTTGTACCATCAGCCGAACATCGTAGAGACACTGAAACTAATCCAGGCCAGACAAGTCCCGATATATTTCTTGTCACTGCGACATTAGAGACCGGAACTGAGATACAAAACACAAAGAAACAAAGGGTGGATTGTAAAAGCTTAGAATGATCACAATATAATATAATGCATATGTACATTCTCTATGCAAATTGCCTCTTCAAAAAAAAGAGGACTTGTACTCTTTAGCGCCACCTATTGGAAGTAGAGATCCTACAAGTCACAATCAACCCTTTAACGAGTCTTGTAATATGACTTAGGGTGAGTTTCCACGGTCAGGAAACGCTGCGTGTTTGGCGCTGTGCTCTGGCGCAGCGCCAAACACGCAGCGTCCAGATGTTACAGCATGTGGAGGGGATTTAAAGAAATCCCGTCTCCACTATGCGTAACAATACGCAGGTGGCAAACCTGCGTAAACGGACATGCGGCGCGTCTTTTTAGACCGCAGCATGTCCTCGCGTATTGCGGCGACGGTGCGTCGCCGCAACAGAATTAACACAGGGCTATGTAGCCCTGCGCTCTTTCCGGAGGTGTTCCGGAGGTGTCCTGAACACCTCCGGAAAGATCGCGCGTCATAAAGGGGGCGGGGCTTAGATGGAGCGGAATTTCCGCTCCGTCCAAAGCGCTGTGGTTCCGGACCGTGGAACCACAGCCTTAAGGTACTGCCACACTAAGCGATCACACTAGCGATCACGACAACGACGCAAGCTAACGAGATCGTTGGTGTGATCGCTATATGGTCGCTAGTAGCTTCCAAACAGGAAGATCTCATCAACGACACATCAGCGATCAGCGATCTGTATAACGACTTCGGCGGTCGTTAGGACGTGCCACACTGCATGTATTGTTAAAGATCACGACCTCGATAGGCGTGATTGAGCGCAACCTTTTCCACGCCCCTCAGCACAGATTGGTGGTCACTATATGTCATGACTGTTTGTCACAGCTCTCTTTGTGATTGGATGACCGCGTCATAAAAGATGACGTATCAGCGCTCCTTTCCATTGCTCTCGAGCAGAAGCGGTTCATTCAAATCTCCAGCATCGTTCCAGTGCGTCCTGCTAGCCTTCTTTGCAGCTACTGCGATCCAGTCTGTGCCACTATTGCGTTTGCTGCAATCCAGTCTGCCGTTATTTTTTTTTCTGCGATCCAGTCTGTGCCACTAGTGCATTTGCTGCGATCCAGTCTGTGCCGTTATTTATATAATTTTTTCTGCGATCCAGTTTGTGGCGCTGTTGCGTTTCCCGCGGGTTTTTTTTATTAGGATCACAAACAAGTCTTGTAAGGTAGGTATTTTTTTTTGTCACATTTAATTTTAAATTTTTTTAAATTTAATTTTACAGATCCATTTTAAGATCCCAGCTGTTGTTAACCGTTGTCATCCATCAATTGTTTATTTTTTTGCCATTGTTTTTTGTTTGCCATTGTTTTGTTCTGGCGTGCCCACCATCTCCATTTTATGATCACTGCTGTTTTTACTATAGTTGTCCATCTATGACTTTTATTTAGGTCTGCCATTGTTTTCTCCTGCCGCGCCCACCACCACCATTTTATGTTCCCTGCTGTTTTTACCGTAGTTGTCCATCTATGATTTTTACTTTGGTCTGCCATTGTTTTCTCCTGCTGCGCCCACCACCACCATTTTATGATCCCTGCTGTTTTTAACGTAGTTGTCCATCTATGATTTTTACTTTGGTCTGCCATTGTTTTCTCCTGCTGTGCCCACCACCACTATTTTATGTTCCCTGCTGTGTTCTATGTTGTAGGCTATGTACGCATTTTATTTAACCATTATGCCGTTCTCACATAATCCTTTTTTTATTACAGATGGCCGATAAGCATGAATTTCTGCGGGAATTCATCGAGATGTACCGCTCGATGCCTTGCCTGTGGAAAATAAAGTCGGCGGATTACAGCAACAGGCTAAAAAAGAAGGAGGCGTACCAAAAACTGGTTGAGCTGTGCAAAAACCGTTATCCCGATGGACCAGCGGATGAGTCATCGGTGAAAAAACGTATTCAGGCCCTCCGCACTGTTTACAAAAAAGAATTAAACAAAGTACAAAATTCTACCAAGTCTGGAGCCGGGGCCGAAGATGTGTATGTCCCCAAATTGTGGTACTTTGAGCTGTTTTTTTCACAAGGGACCAAGACCCAGACAAGCGACTTCCATGTTGGAACCAGACCCGGTGATCCTGTCGCACTCCCTGTCGTACATGTAAGTACCTTTTGTATTAAAACAACATTTTAATGTACATGCCAAAGTGGACTTGAAATTAAAAATATAATTGTGAAATGTAGATAAAATGGCTGAATTAATCCCTTCATGTATTGATAATTTATCTAGCTCAACGGTTGAGGCCTATCCATTTACAAGTGTCGTTTTCACATTTTTGCTGTATATGGGTGTTATAGTGTGAAGATAAATTTATTTTTCTTTGTGATTTAACATTCGTTTTTTGTTCATGCAGGACACAGAAGAGGCTGTCTCCACACCTCCGACTGAAGAAGACAGCATGGCGTTGGTCCAAGACGACAAAGTAGTTGAGCCACCATCCTCATCTGTGCGGAGCCGGCTTACATTTTCTGGCAGAAAAAGGAAGGCTCCCACCTCGGCTACTCCAGAATTGATTGAAATAGCCAAAAAAGTGCTTACAGCGGAAAAAGACCAACCAAAAATAACTGGCTTTGCATAGAAAAATATTTAGAGTTGAGAGTCCTCAGTGGTTGATACCTTTTAATGGCTAACTGAAAAGATGGTAACAAATTGCAAGCTTTCGAGACTACTCAGGTCTCTTCATCAGGCAAGACTAATACAAATCTGAAGAATCACATATTTATACACAAGAGGACACAGGAATAATGCAATAGGTAAGACAAGTGACGTGAAGCAGAGCTGTCATTATGGCAGAGGGATGAACATAAATATTGGAACAGTTCATAGATAAGGAGTGAATGTGCTTTCTGTAAGTGTTTTCCTCAGAGTTTCAAATTGCCCTTGGACTTTACTCCTTATGCTGTAGCAGACATGCAAAAGATGGTTCCTTAGTCTTTCAGAAGTCCTGTGACAAAGGTTTTGTGCATAATGGGTATTGTAGGTGTGAAGAATTGGGTTTGTAATCCAGAGTCCTTTGGGAATTAGATTCTTCTTTTTGCATTTAGATAAGAAAAAAATGTCGCTGTCCATTTGTGCACGTTTCTTCAGAAGTGGTTTTAGTTCCATAAAGATGCGGTACATTCTGGTAATGATGGCTTTGCATAGTATGCTAATGAGAAGCTCCCAACACTGGATCCTATACAGCGGGTTCATGCAGAGAGACTCATGTTTGAGGTACTGACTCAAGCGTCATTAGGAAACCTTGATAACAGTTATGTTGTCACGGCCAGACCGCAGTACCCGGAATACCCATGGCCGCACAATCCTGTGCCAAACCCAATTGGGATAAATCCGCCAAACCCAAACGTTGTTGCTCCACCTTATTTTTATACACCGCCGAGCCAACGTGGTAATGTCAACGATCCATGTTACCAGCAGTTGTAGTTTTTAGAATATTTTCAAAAGTTTTTTGTTGTCTATAATTTTTTTACATTGTTACTTTTTTTTAATAAAAATCTTATTTATCTAGTGAATTGTGGTCTTTTATTCTTATTAATGTCAACACTTTTGTTGACAACTATTAAAATTTTGTATTTTTATTCCATCTACTTGTTTCTACTTGTCACACACGGGTCATGGGAGTACCAGCAGTCATAGGAGTTCCAGCATAGGTAAAAAAAATGAAATGAAAAAAATTTCAAAAATTAACAACATTTCTTTTAAAGGCCCTGGTCACACTAGCGCTAAAACCTTATAATAAAAAATAATACACCACAGCTGCGTATATAAACTTAAAATATATCATATATATTTGTTGGTATATATATTGTTTTGTAAAAAATAAACCAAAAGAAAAAAAAAACAATACAATAATACAAATAAAAATAAAAGAACAAAAAGTTATGACTGCACCCACGTTTGGAGGCCAGCCACCAAAAAATAAAAAAAAAACAATACAATAATACGAATAATAAAAAAAACAAAAAATTAATGTGTGCCCTGGAGTCCAGCCACAACCCTCTCCAGCATCACCTCGTGGTCATGCAGAGCTCCCATGGCGGTGTGCATTGCTGCCACTGCGGTGTTCATGGCTCCCATCAGCCGACGGTGTGACACCAACAGGTCCTGGGCAGTGGGGATTTCTGTGGAGGTAATGGTAACAGTTAACAGTGAATTCTGTGCAACATCAACATGTACATGTTACATGTTTGTTAACACTTACGGTTTTCGTCCACATGCGGTTCATCTGAGGACCCGCTGACTGCCCACCCAGAACCTGTTGCTCCGCCGGCTAGGGAAACAGAAAAATATATATATCACAACAGTCATTACACATAAGACCTAACAAAGTTCTCAAACTTGTCTGAAGCTTATATTATGTGCGTAAATTACCTGAAGGCGAGCCTGCATCGATGTCATGGGGTGACACTGGAGAGAAGCCATATGTTGGTGAAGGGCTGGATCACCCCAAATCTGGAGGGGGGGTTGCTGCTGGGGAAGGGGTAGCTAGGTAAGGTGATGCAGGTGGAGGGGCAGCTGGGGAAGGTGATGCAGGTGGAGGGGTAGCTGGGGAAGGTGATGCAGCTGGAGCTGGTGAAGGTGGTGCTGTAAATAAAAAATACAATTCAGTCACATAATCCTTCTACTAACCCCGTCACTGCCAGTACTTCCATCAATGCCTGTAACCCCCTCTCTACTGGTACTCCCATCCCTGCCTGTAACCCTATCACTGCCTGTAACCCCCTCACTATTGGTACTCCCGTCACTGGTGGTACTCCCGTCACTGCGGGTGCATTGATATACGTAGATAACCCACAAAACATAACCTCTCCAGATACCCTCATCAATACTCACTCAGATGCCTGCGGAACTGGGCCCGGATCCTGGCGACCCTCTCGCTGGAGCGGTATTGTAGGTCCGCCATCTTTTTTCGGATCTGGGTAGGGGTCCGCTCCACCCCAAAATGTCTCATTAGTCCCCTCTTTATTTTTCTTAGGACCAATTTCTTGTGGCGCATTGGATGCACCACAGGTAGCCTGCACTTCTAATCCCACCGGTCGCTTTTCTGGATTAGATAGCGCACTTTGGCGTCACCCCACAGGGCACAACGTTGCCTAGCTATCGCCGCCATTGTCTCAAACAACGCCGCATGAAGGACGCCAGCGTCATGACGTCACAGCGAGACGCTATTGTGACCGAAAAGTGACCGCAGCAGCCAGGCGCCCCAGCCACGCACATATATGAGACGCTATTGCGATTGCAAAATGACCGGTAGCAGCCATGCGTCCCAGCCACGCACAGATATGAGACGCTGTTTACATTCATTGTAATTACTTCTGTAATAATATCATTTTATGAACTGTCACTTTGTGATCGCAGTGGCGTCTCATGTCTGTGCGTAGCTGGTGCACCATGCTGATAATCACTTTGCGATCGCAATGGCGTCCCATGTCTGTGCGTAGCTGGGGCACCATGCTGATAATCACTTTGCGATCGCAATGGCGTCCCATGTCTGTGCGTAGCTGGGGCACCATGCTGATAATCACTTTGCGATCGCAATGGCGTCCCATGTCTGTGCGTAGCTGGGGCACCATGCTGTGAGAATCGTCACTTTGCGATTGCAATGATGTCTCATGTCTGTGTGTGGGAGGAGCACCATGCTGATAACCGTCACTTTGCGATCACAATGGTGTCTCATGTCTGCATAGCTGGGGCACCATGCTGTGAGTATCGTCACTTTGCGATCGCAATGGCGTCTCATGTCTGCGTAGCTGGGGCACCATGCTGTGAGTATCGTCACTTTGCGATCGCAATGGCGTCTCATGTCTGTGCGTAGCTGGTGCACCATGCTGATAATCACTTTGCGATCGCAATGGCGTCCCATGTCTGTGCGTAGCTGGGGCACCATGCTGATAATCACTTTGCGATCGCAATGGCGTCCCATGTCTGTGCGTAGCTGGGGCACCATGCTGTGAGAATCGTCACTTTGCGATTGCAATGATGTCTCATGTCTGTGTGTGGGAGGAGCACCATGCTGATAACCGTCACTTTGCGATCACAATGGTGTCTCATGTCTGCATAGCTGGGGCACCATGCTGTGAGTATCGTCACTTTGCGATTGCAATGGCGTCTCATGTCTGCGTAGCTGGGGCACCATGCTGTGAGTATCGTCACTTTGCGATCGCAATGGCGTCTCATGTCTGTGTGTTGGAGGAGCACCATGCAGATAACCAAGTGCGACACAAAGGGTTCCCTGGTTAATGTAGACCTTTACCTCTAACGAATTATTTATATTGTTATCACTATTTTAAAAATTTTATAGTTTTTTTTAATAATTTTATGCTAAAAAAAAAATATATATATGACTAAAAAATTCTAGCATATATTTTAACCCCTTCACCCCCAAGGGTGGTTTGCACGTTAATGACCGGGCCAATTTTTACAATTCTGAGCACTGTCTCTTTATGAGGTTATAACTCTGGAACGCTTCAACGGATCTTCGCGATTCTGAGATTGTTTTCTCGTGACATATTGTACTTCACGTTAGTGGTAAAATTTCTTCGATACACCTTGCGTTTATTTTTTAAAAAAAACGCAAATATGGCGAAAATTTTGAAAATTTTGCAATTTTCAAACTTTGAATTTTTTTCCCCTTAAAACAGAGAAATATGTCACATAAAATAGATAAGAAATAACATTTCCCACATGTCTACTTTACATCAGCACAATTTTGGAACCAAAATTTTTTTTTGTTAGGAAATTATAAGGGTTAAAAGTTGACCAGTGATTTCTCATTTTTACAACAAAATTTACAAAGCCATTTTTTTTAGGGACCACCTCACGTTTGATGTCACTTTGACGGGTCTATATAGCAGAAAATGCCCAAAAGTGACACCATTCTAAAAACTGCACCCCTCAAGGTACTCAAAACCACATTCAAGAATTTTATTAACCCTTCAGGTGCTTCACAGGAGCTGAAACAACGTGGAACGAAAAAATGAATATTTAACTTTTTAGCCACAAAAATGATCTTTTACAAACTTTTTTTTATTTTCACAAGGGTAAAAGGAGAAAATGGACAGATAAAGTTGTTGTGCAATTTCTCCTGAGTACGCCAATACCCCATATGTGGGGGAAAACCACTGTTTGGGCACACGGCAGAGCTCGTAAGGGAAGGAGCGCCGTTTGACTTTTTCAAACTAAAATTGGCTGGAGTTGAGATAGGACGCCATGTCGTGTTTGGAGAGCCCCTGATGCGCCTAAACAGTGGAAACCCCCCACAAGTGACACCATTTTGGAAACTAGACCCCCTAAGGAACTTATCTAGATCTGTTGTGAGCACTTTGAACCCCAAAGTGTTTCACAAAAGTTTATAATGCCTGGGTGTGAAAAAAAAAAAAACAATTTTCCACAAAAATTATTTTTTAGTCCCAAATTTTTGATTTTTCCCAAGGAAATTGGACCCCAAAAGTTGTTGTCCAATTTGTCCTGAGTACGCTGATACCCCATATGTTGGGGGGGGGAACTGTTTGGGCGCATGGCAGGGCTTGGAAAGGAAGCAGTAACGTTTTGGAATGCAAACATTGATGGGGGTCATGTTCCGCTTGTAGTGCCCCAGATGAGCCTAAACAGTGGAAACCCCCCCACAAGTGACCCCATTTTAGAAGCTAGACCCCCTAAGGAACTTATCTAGGTCTTTGGTGAGCACTTTGAACCCCCAAGTGCTTCACACAAGTTTATAATGCCCGGGCATGAAAATAAAAAATCCTATTTTTTTCCCACAAAAATTATCTCTTAGTCACTAATTTTTTATTTTCACATAGGTAACAGGAGAAATTGGACCTCAAAATTTATTGTCCAATTTGTCCTGAGTACGCTGATACCCCTTATGTGGGGGGGAATCACTGTTTGGGCACACAGCAGAGCTCGGAAGGGAAGGAGCACCATTTGACTTTTTCCAACCAAAATTGGCTGGAATTGAGATTAGACGCCATGTTGCATTTGGAGAGTCCCTGATGTGCCTAAACAGTGGAAACCCCCAACAAGTGACCCCATTTGGGAAACTAGACCCCCTAAGGAACTTATCTAGATCCTTGGTGAGCAATTTGAACCCCCAAGTGCTTCACAGAAGTTTATAACGTACAGCCGTAAAATAAAAAATCTTTTTTTTTTTTACAAAAATGATTTTTTTGCCCACAATATTTTATTTTCACAAGAGTAACAGGAGAAATTTGACCCCAAAAGTTGTTGTCCAATTTGTCCTGAGTACGCGGATACCCAATATGTGGGAGTAAACTACTGTATGGGCGCACGTCGGGGCTCGGAAGGGAAGTTGTTATGTTTCGGTAGCTGAGGAGTGCAGGTAAAAAAGGCAATACACCAGAGCAGTTGGAATCTATGAGATTGCAGTACCCTGACTAACCACCACAACTAGAGGCAGCCGTGGAGCGTTCCTACGTTGGTCCTAGACGCCTCGTCACAGCCTGAGAAACTAGCTACACCTAAAGATAGAAAGAGGAAAGCTATCTGCCCCGGAGCAGATCCCCAAAGACATAGAAAGCCCCCAAACATGTAATGGCGGTTAGACAAGAAGAAATACTGACACAGACAGAAAATAGAATGAGCAAACGTTGGGGCCCAAACTATCTAAATAGGAAAGGATAGGAAGGGTACTTATTGCAATCTCAAAAAACCCTGAAAAGCACCAACTCTACTAATTTCAAAAACACCTGAGATCACACGACCTCTACAACCTAAATTAGCTCTCTGGTGTAACAAAATCAAAACAACAGCCACTGAAAAAACTGGAAAAAGCAAAATGTACAAACATCAGTGGCTGAACAAAACTGAGAGGGCAAAAGCCCCCGGAGGGGACCCAGAAGGCCCCCACAGAAGTGCAGGACAAAATGCAAAAAATCAAGCACAAAAACAAAAAGAAGAAAATGTCTTATCTGTTAGCAGGAGATGCAGACTCGACACAGCAGGCTACAAAGGAAACAGGAATCAAGGATTGAGACCCGAGCAATTGATCACCGGCAACCCTGATGGGAAGGCAACTCCCTTATATAAGACCAGTCAGTAACACCTGATTCCCAATCCTCACAATCTTCACTGGGCAGACCAGTACCGCTTGTAACCACCAGAGGGAGCCTCTGCTCAGAACTCATCTCAAGCCCATTCACAACAGTACCCCCCCCTTGAGGCGGGGTCACCGAACCCTCATTTGAGCAACCAGGTCGGTCAGGATGAGTTCTATGATACGCACGGATGAGTCTCCTAGCATGGATGTCCGAAGCAAACACCCAAGAATTGTCTTCCTGACCATAACCTCTCCACTTAATCAAATACTGGAGTTTCCGTCTAGAAAAACGAGAATCTAATATTTTCTCAACCACATACTCCAGATTGCCCTCAACCAAAACAGGGTCAGGAGGCACAGCAGTAGGAACCACTGGCTCAACAAACCTCTTCAACAAGGACTTGTGGAACACGTTATGGATCTTAAATGTCCCTGGAAGAAGCAAACGAAAAGAAACAGGATTAAGAATCTCCATGATCTTATAAGGTCCAATGAACCTAGGCTTAAATTTAGGAGATGCTACTCTCATAGGAATATTTTTTGAGGACAACCAGACCAAGTCCCCTACTCTAAACCGAGGACCATCAGTCCTATGCCGGTTAGCAAACCGCTGGGCCCTCTCCTGAGAGAGGGACAACCTCTCCACTACCTGGTCCCAAATCTGTTGCATACGCTCCACAACAGAGTCAACACCTGGACAGACAGAAGCCTCCATCTGTCCTGAAGAAAATCGAGGGTGAAACCCAGAATTACAGAAAAACTGAGACATCAAAGTGGCAGAGCTAGCCCTATTATTAAGAGCAAACTCAGCCAAAGGCAAAAAAGAGACCCAGTCATCCTGATCAGCAGACACAAAGCATCTTAGATAAGTCTCCAATGTCTGGTTTGTTCTCTCAGTTTGACCATTGGTCTGAGGGTGAAACGCCGAGGAGAAAGACAATTGAACACCCAGTTTAGAACAAAAGGTCCTCCAAAATCTGGAAACAAACTGGACTCCTCTGTCAGACACAATGTTCTCAGGAATGCCGTGTAAACGAACCACGTGCTGAAGGAACAACGGCACCAATTCAGAGGAGGAAGGCAACTTAGGTAATGGCACAAGATGTATCGTCTTGGAAAACCTATCACAAATCACCCAGATGGCGGTCATTCTCTGAGAAACAGGGAGGTCGGAAATGAAATCCATAGAGATATGGGTCCATGGTCTCTTGGGCACAGGCAATGGCATCAATAAACCACTAGAGGGAGAGCAAGGCTTGGAGCGAGAGCAAGTCCAGCAGGACTGCACAAATTCCCTGACATCACGAGACAAGGTAGGCCACCAAAAGGACCGACTAACCAAGTCTCTGGTACCAAAAATTCCGGGATGACCAGCCAACGCGGAACAATGAATCTCAGACATCACACTCCTTTTCCACTGGTCCGGGACAAACAATTTTCCAACAGGGCAGCGCTCGGGCCTATCCTCCTGACACCCCTCCAGAGCAAGTCTCAAATTGGGTGAGATGGCAGAAAGAACTACACCCTCTTTCAAAATAACAGAAGGATCAGATAACTCAGGAGAGTCCGCAAGGAAACTCCTCGAGAGGGCATCCGCCTTAACATTCTTAGTGCCAGGAAGAAAGGAAACCACACAATTAAAACGTGTTAAAAACAAGGCCCACCTGGCCTGTCTAGGATTAAGTCGCTTGGCAGATTCCAGATAAACCAGATTCTTATGGTTCGTAAGGACCACCACCTGATGTTTGACTCCCTCCAGCCAATGTCTCCACTCTTCAAAAGCCCACTTCATGGCCAATAACTCCCGATTACCCACGTCATAATTACGTTCAGTAGGAGAAAATTTTCGAGAGAAAAAGGCACAAGGGTTACTTTTAGAGGTCTCAGGATCTCTTTGGGACAAAACGGCACCTGCCCCAATTTCAGAGGCATCAACCTCCACCTGAAATGGCAGAGAAACATCAGGCTGCCGTAGAACAGGAGCAGAAGTGAATCTCTGCTTAAGTTCCTGAAATGCAGAGACTGCCTCAGGAGGCCAATTTACCACATCAGAACCTTTTTTGGTCAAATCAGTTAATGGTTTAACAATAACCGAGAAATTATCAATAAATTTACGATAAAAATTGGCAAAACCCAAGAATCTTTGAAGAGCCTTTAATGAAGTAGGTTGGACCCAATCACAGATGGCCTGAACCTTGACCGGGTCCATTTCAATAACAGATGGGGACAAAATGAATCCCAGAAATGAGATCCTCTGTACGCCAAAAAGACACTTTGATCCCTTCACATACAGAGCATTCTCTCTCAAAATCTGGAATACAGTTCGAACATGTTTGTAAGGTTCTTTGTCTCTGTTGACATGTTCCATGAAACTCAGTTTTCCGTCGGCCATTTTGCTTTCTGTCTTTCTGCAGCTCTTGCCCTCAGTTAATATGGAGTTTCCAGTTTTCATGTTCCCGCCCTGATTCTTCCCTCTTGCTTCTTAAGCAGCCTCAGCTGAACAATCAGTGCTCCTGAATCAAGCCTCAGTCAGTCTGTGACCTGACTCCTGGAAGCCTTGGACTTGTACTCCAGCTATTCCCTACTGAGGAACCTTGGAACACTTTTGGACTCTGGAAACCTGCTGTTTGGTGAATCCATGTTTGCAGAGGAATTACGGTACAGAGAAGAGATCCTGAACCTGCTTTGGAGATTTATTGTAGTGCTTGAAGTTACTCTGGCCTGCTGTGTCTCCTGTCGCTGTTCCTGCAAACTGTGTGAACTTTTCAGCATGCTTGTATGAAGTAATACAAGTCATTTCATTTCAACCTATGTCTCCTGTGTTTTCCTCGCACCCAAGCACAAGACGCTATAGGAACTGTACACTATACATGACAAGATTCAGGAGCCAATGTTTAGTGTCTGCTGGGTCTGGGAAAGCCGTGTCTGCTGTGACTGTGGATATCAGATGTCAGTTTAATACCTTATGTGATGACAGTGGTTGTGACTTCTCACAACCATTCCAGGTGAGCGCATTCCCTTAAAATTTTACTCTGGAGTGTTACCACAGGTAAACACTATTGTTTTGTTTTTTTTTCCTTTCCTCTTCTCCTTCCAGCACTTCTGCCTTAAAAGATCTGGAAGATGGAGGGCCGCATAAAGGAACTTTGCGGAGTGACTGATACAATCCTTTCAGATGTACAGACTTTAAAAACCCGTTTTGCAAGCCTACAGGACCTCACTAATCATAATTTGCAAGTGTTTGGACAGACTACCCAGGAATTGCGAGCCAGGATTGAGGCTCTAGAGGAACGAGCCCAGGCTCCTGCCATAACCCCAAGTTCTGGGATCCCCAAATTACCTCCTTTTCGTTTTGGCAGTGAACGTGAGAAATTCAGGGGATTTATTAATCAATGCAATTTATTTTTCTCTGCACATGCTTCACAATTTCCCACTGAACGATCCAAAGTGCTTACTATAATCATGTTGCTTACCAATAAGGCTTTGATGTGGGCAAACCCTCTGATTGAGACTGAGGATGATTGTTTGAATCACCTTGATGCTTTTATTTCAGCCATGGGGCAGGTGTTTGATGACCCCAATCGAGGTGCAACAGCTGAAGCAGCCATGTTAACTTTGCGCCAAGGTAAGCGTTCAGTAGCCTAATATGCCCTGGATTTCAGGAGATGGGCTCTTGATACCACTTGGGACACTTCCGCTAAAAAATCTATTTTTCGGAAAGGGTTGTCTCCACTGATTAAGGATGAACTTGCTCGTGCCGACCCTCCCACTGCGTTAGGTGACTTTATTAACTATTGTATCCGTATTGATGCTCGTCTGACTGAACGCAGACAAGAGAGATGGTTGAAAATAATCGCACTAACCCTATCACCCTATCCTACCTCCCTCCTCAGCTAAGGAACCTTTGAGTAGGATCACAAGGGAACCAGAACCTGAACCCATGCAGGTGGACTCTTTACAAAGACGGGTTAGTGATGCACGCAAAGAACATCGTATAAAGGAAAATCTATGTTTCTACTGTGGTAAGTCAGGGCACTTCATTATAAACTGCCCCAGCCGTTCTCGTAAGACTACTGCAGCAGTCATTCACTGTGAGTGTTGCGAGAGGAGCTCTGTCATGTCCGAGCCTCAGGCTCCAGAGAATCTGCTGCAAGAGATCTTGATTTCTCGGACTTAAACTCTGTTAGTTCTGGGACGATGACGGTATAAACGCTGCAATTTTTCAAGTTTCCTCAGCGGTGTCCCAGCTGAGTTGTAAAAGAAACAATTCTCATTGCTTCCTTTCCATCAAACTCTGGGTTGACTCAGTCTGGGTGTCTAGCTCTGCTATGATCGACTCAGGAGCAAGTGGAAATTTTATGGATATCTCCTTTGCTCTGAAACAGGGATACGTTCAGTGAAGAAGGCTACTCCAGTACAGATGGAGACTGTGGATGGCTCTCTACTGACTTCTGGACCAGTGGATCAAGAAACAGAGCCTTTGAGGGTCCTTATGGGTAAAGATCATCAGGAGAAAATGTCTTTTATGCTTATCTCTTCTCCCCACTTTCCCATTATTCTAGGGCTACCATGGCTGCAAGCGCAGAATCCTACGATTAACTGGGAGACCAAGGAATTACACTTTCCGGAGAAACAGATGAGTCAAGAGTTTCAGCTTGCTCTGTTCCTAAAGGAACCATGTCAGTCCCTGAACTACCAGCTGTATACCAGGACTATGTGGATTTATGTGACAAGAAGAACGCTGATCAGCTTCCTCCTCACCGTCCATATGATTGTCCAATTGAATTATTGCCTGGAGCCGAGATACCTTTTGGTAAGATCTACCCCCTAGCGGGGCCCGAGCTAAAAGCTTTGAAGGATTATATAGACGAAAATTTAGCCAAGGGCTTCATACGCCCCTCTTCATCTCCCGCAGGTGCACCCATCTTCTTTGTGAAGAAGAAAGATGGATCTCTGAGACCCTGCATAGACTATAGGGAACTCAATAAGGTTACTATTAGAAACCGTTATCCATTGCCTTTAATCCCTGAATTGTTGGAGAGAGTGCGGCATGCCAAAATTTTCTCTAAACTGGATCTCCGTGGGGCCTATAACTTGGTCCGTATTAGACCTGGGGATGAATGGAAGACTGCTTTCAGGTCACGCTATGGACACTTTGAATATCTAGTTATGCCTTTTGGTCTGAGTACCGCCCCAGCCACTATCCAACACTTTGTGAATGATATCTTCAGGGATCTCCTAGATACATTTGTGGTGATTTATCTGGATGATATTCTAATTTTTTCTAACTCCACAGAGGAACATCATGGACATGTGAGAATGGTCTTAGAACGCCTAAGACAAAACCATCTCTACATCAAACTTGAAAAATGTGAATTCCATAGGACCGAAATTCAATTTCTGGGGTATGTACTATCTACGCAAGGGATTAGTATGGATGGAAGCAAGACCCAAGCCATCAAGGATTGGCCAATTCCTAGAAATGTGAAGGAGGTGCAGCGTTTCATCGGGTTTGCCAACTTCTATAGACGTTTCATTAAGAATTTTTCTGAGGTAGTGTCACCTATCACCCAACTTACCCGGAAACAGTCTAGGTTCTCCTGGACCCCGCAAGCTCAGGAAGCATTTTCCTGTTTAAAGGATAATTACCACCGCACCTACTTAGTACATCCCAACCGAGCTTGCCTTCATAATAGAGGTGGATGCTTCAGACTGTGCCGTTGGAGCTATACTCTCTCAGAGAACAGGTGAGAAGAATGTCTTGCATCCCTGTGCCTTCTTTTCCCAGCAGTTGTCTTCGGCTGAGAGGAACTACGATGTGGGCAATAGAGAATTGTTGGCCATTATTGCCGCCTTCAAGGAATGGAGACACCTTCTTCAGGGAGCTGCACAGCAAATAGTCGTCCTGACAGACCATCGTAACCTTGAATTTATCAGGTCGGCTAAGTGCCTGACTCCTCTCCAGGCTCGCTGGAATCTTTTCCTAAACCAATTTAATTTTGTCATTTCTTATAGACCAGGATCGCGCAATGGAAAGGCTGATGCACTCTCTAGGATTCATTCAGCAGAGACACGTCCACTTACTCCTCCTAAGACTATTCTTCCTGACTCTAGATTCCTGGAGTGATTCATAATCAAGACCTACTTAAGGACATCAAGGAAGCATACCATGCGGATTCTTTGTTGGCTCAACCCCCAAGGGACGTAAGTCTTGTCTTTAAGAAATTGTAGGTGGATCAGGGAAAGTCTGTAATACGAACAGTCAGTTAGAGTAGTGTTGAGCGATACTGCTCGATATCTAAAAATATCGATCGGAAATGGTATCGCCGATATCACTAAATATCGTCGATATCCGATTCCGATACCGGAAGTCCAATGTAAGTCTATGGGAACAAAATATCGCAACAAAAAAAACTTTCTTTCGTTGTAAACACAAAATATACACACATGAAATATACATATATATAATATATATCATGTCATTGTGACATATATATATACATATATTTATAGTTTATACACTTCTACATAGTAAAATAGACTCTGATTCAATTGCCGGGTAAAGCCGTAACATACCCCATAGAAGTCGACGGGCTCGGTGCCGAGTACCCCCAAAACCTCTGGTTCTGTGCGACTCAACTTGGGCGTCACGAACAGGATTCTGTAGCTCGCTATAAGCGAGTCCTGTGTGCCTGAATTGAACTGGTTTTGTGCTTGAGAATTGCTAAAATCATCAGAGAATGTATTTGCCATTTTTCCGCCATATCTGCGTCACGACGAGGCACTGGTGAAGAAGAAGGGCGTGCTCTTCGTGGGTGTACACTCACTCAGTGGCCGACCACTCTAAATGGTACTGCAATGTAAGATCGTGCCCCACAGCTCTTGAGTTCCGCCTCCTCATCCTCCTCAGTGTGCGGAAACTAACACGAAGGTCCCGCCTCACTACAAAAGAGGGGCCCTCTCCAGATGCTAATGACACATGTGACTTGGCAGAGATGGCTAATGGACACGAGCAGAAGTGTGAAGGGATGGAGCAGTCAGAGCTCTCCCCCCACGGAAGCGACCCGATCGCCACGGAACCACCGTTGGGCACCCGGCCTGTAAACCCTCCTACGCTGCAAGAAGCGGAGGATACCCTAAGAGGCCTGGCCCGGCACCGGGAGGAGGTCGCCAGGATGGAAGCCAGCTGGCGTGCCGTAAAACTAAACTTGGAGCGGCGCCAATCCCTCTTACCTGAAGTGTCTGTACCGGAAGGTGAGGCACCCGTTCTAGTAGAGGAGTCCGTGCGGGCATCCCAGCCCTTGCAATGTGATCCGGTTGACGTTGTCGCAGTGGAGGCACCCGTTCCTGCAAAAACCTCTGCACCGGCATCACCCCAGATCCCGCTGTCTGCCCCCGTCGCTGAGACAGAAGAAGCGACACCCGTCCTCATGGAGGAGGCCGCGCAGGCACCAGAGGTGTACCAGTCTGTACCGGAGCCCCGACTGTCATCTGTTCCAGAGCCGGCTGCTTCCTCCGCAGGTGAGCGCCGCCAGGACTGGGGGGCGCCAGGAGAGCTGCCGCAAACCGGACATTGTAAGCTGCAGTTTGATGTTGGAGACATGGAGCTGCTGGTGGAGGAGAATTTCAACCGGCGTCAGGAGGAAGAGTGGAGACGTTGGGAGCGGGAAGCAGAGCGACAAAGGGAGCAGCGAGAAACCCAAAAGCTTCGCCAGCGTCAGCTGGAGAAGGACCGGGCAGATAAGGACCGGATGAGAAAAGATAAAGGAAACCTGATGGAGCCGCGGCGTAAGGGTGCAGTACGGAGCTTTAAATTGAAAGGTGGTTGGGGCTTCATCCAGGAGCCTGGACTTTATTTAGAAGTTTTTGTGAACCGGCGGGACGTGGAGGCTCACACCCCAGAAGGACACCCGGGGAGGGACCTGTTGCCAGGAGACTTGGTGACTTACACCCGACACTGGGGTTACAATGGATGGTACGCCCTAAATGTTACCAGGTGCGACCCCTACTCCCCAGAGTGTCAGGAACCTGTGAGACCCTTGGAGCCTTCAGCCTCCCACATCCAGGCCTCTGCAAAAGTGCCCACCCCACGCCGTAAATCTCCCCAGCCTCCCTCAGTGGTCTCCTCAGCAGCCCCAGCTATGGACATGATAAGTATAGCTGGCCCGTACCCGGCACCTGTTAGGCCCCCTGGGGTTCGTTCAGTCCGGGACATAGGGGTCCAGACCCGGAGGGAGATGAAAGAGGTGGCCACACAGACCCAGATAGCGGGTCACGACTTGACTGTACAGGCCACTCGACGTCATCAGGTCCTGGTGGTCCTTGGTGTCTCGGATGTTTGGCAAGCATCAGAAGAGTACCAGGTGGTACCTGTAACACCCCTGCCAAAGAATTATAAATAACCCGGACAGGGTCCCTGTATGTAAATAGTTAAATATGTAAATAGTTAAATTGTTGATGTACCGGATGGGTGAATGTTAATAAAAAAAATTTTTAATTTTATAAAAAACACAACACAGTTTTCATTACTTTTATTACAGTCTCATCTTGCGACGCCATCGATCTCCTGTAAAAAAAATGAAAAAAAAAAAACAGCAGTATACCACCTGTCCGACGCAGTCCATAGTAACGAGTGTCCCACAACGATCCAGCTCTGCTACATCAGAATGACAGGCATAGCCTGTCATCCCGGCGCAGCACAGCTGATTACCTGCTTCCCCGGCGGTGACGTCATCGGACTGACTGCTTTACGGCCGGGATTACCCAGCAGTCACTGCAGTTATCGCGAGAAACTGCATGTGACCGCCGGGGAGAAGAGGATGGCGGCCATGAAGCAGTCCAGGCCGTGACCGCCGGAGATCTTCTGCCAGGTAAGTGCCGCTGACTCCTGACAGACCCGACCGACGGACACTGACAGTGACAGACCCGACCGACGGACACTGACAATGACAGTGACAATCCCGATTCCGGTATTCGATATGACGAAAATATCGGTATTCGGAATCGAAAGGCCGATACAGCTAATATCGGCCGATATCCGATATTTGCAGTATCGTATCGCTCAACACTAATTGAGAGTATTGCAACTCATCCACGATTCCAAGATAGCCGGGCATAGGGGAATTCTAAAGACACAAGAATTTCTTTCTCGTTTCTTTTGGTGGCCCACTTACAGGAAAGATGTCTTAAACTATGTCACTTCATGTGAAGTCTGTGCAAGATGCAAAACACCTCGCTCCTCACCAACTGGTCTGTTGCAACCTCTTCCCACCCCGTCCCGCCCGTGGGGATCCATTTCTATGGACTTCATTGTGGAGTTACCAACCTCTCAAGGGAAGAACACCATTCTAGTGGTGGTTGACCATCTACAGGAAACAGGAAACAATGCCTGAGCTTGGGCTATTTACCATACGACTGACCATCTCATTCAGTCACTGGCCTAGACTAATTAGCATGTAAAGGCCTATTGATTCCTAGTGGACATCAAAACCTGTCGTACTGGATATGCTAATAGGCAATGTGTAGCTAAAAGTCTGTGGCTGTGTGAACTGACAAAATGGAGGCTGGTACAGGCCCTATACAAAATGGCGACAACCTTTTCCTTACACCTCCCTGCTTTTGAGGGCGCTAGGAGGTATCACATTCCTGTGTTCCCCCGTGCGCCCTACCGCACCCTCTCCTTGCCGGGACAACCCATCAGCGTTACCATGGTCACTGCCCTTTTTGTGGCGAATGGTGAAATGGTACTGTTGGAGAGCGAGGCTCCAGCGTAGCAACCTCCCATTCGTCCCAGAGACCGTGTGTAACCAGCTGAGGGGGTTGTGGTCTGTTTCCACGGTGAATTGGCGTCCGTACAAGTATGGCTGCAGACGCTGCAGGGCCCACACAATTGCCAGACATTCCTTCTCCATCGTGGAATAGGCCACTTCCCTCGGCAGGAGCTTCCTGCTCAGGTACAAAATGGGGTGTTCATGGCCCGTAGTGTCAACCTGGCTGAGCACAGCACCGAGGCCGAAGTCGCTGGCGTCGGTCTGCACTAAGAATGGCCGCGTGAAGTCGGCTGCCTGTAGTACAGGAGAACTAGAAAGGGCGGTCTTGAGCGCCTGGAAAGCTGTCTCGCAGGCGACTGTCCAGTCGACTGCGACGGGCAGCCTTTTCTTGGTGAGGTCCGTTAGGGGCTTGGCCAGGGCACTATAGTGCGGAACAAACCTCCTATAGTACCCAGCAGTACCCAAAAAGGACATCACCTGCTTCTTGGTCCTGGGGGTGGGCCAGGATGCGATGGCATCCACCTTCCCGGGCTCTGGCTTCAGAGCTCCCCCACCTACCCGGTGTCCCAGGTAGTGGACCTCACTCATACCCAGCTGGCATTTTTCCGGCTTAATGGTCAAGCCTGCTCGCTGGATCCGCCCGAGCACCTGCGCCAGGTGCTCTAGGTGATCCTCCCAGGTGGGACTGAAGATGGCAATGTCATCCAGGTACGCGGTCGCATACCCTTCCAGTCCCTCGAGCAGCGTGTTGACCATCCGCTGAAAAGTGGCAGGGGCATTCTTCATGCCGAAGGGCATCACCGTGGACTCGTACAGTCCGAATGGGTGATAAAGGCAGATCGTTCCCATGCCCTAGGGGTCAGGGGAATCTGCCAATACCCCCTGCTCAGATCCATGATGGTCAGGTACTTGGCCCCGGCCAGCTGGTCGAGCAGGTCATCGATGCGCGGCATTGGGTACGCATCGGTGACCGACACAGCGTTGAGCCCCCTGTAGTCCACGCAGAACCGCGTAGTTCGGTCCTTTTTAGGGACGAGGACTACAGGCGAAGCCCACGCGCTGTTGGACGCTTGGATCACCCCCAGCCTCAGCATCTCGTCTATCTCTTGGCGCATCTGCTGCTGCACCTCAAGAGAGACCCGATATGCTGAACGCCGGATTGGGGGGTGGTTACCAGTGTCCACGTCATGGACTGCTGCCTCAGTCCTTCCGGGCAGGCTGCTGAACAGCTCCCAGAAGGGGTGTAGGGTGGCCCCCAGCTGGGAACGTTGGTCCTCCGAGAGCTGGTGGCCAACCCCCACATCCTCGATGGATCCACCCGCCTTGGCTTGGGTGAGCAGATCGAGGAGGGTTTCTGCCTCTCCTTCCTCTGGAAGGTTGCACACTGGGTGAGCATAAGCCTCCCGCTCATGATGGGCCTTCATCATGTTCACATGGAAGGCCTTCCTCCTTCCACGGGCGTGGTCCAGGGTGACCAGGTAGGTGACGGCGTTGAGCTGCTCGTGCACGAGGTATGGACCCTCCCAGGCCGCCTGAAGCTTGTTTTGTGGTACGGGGACCAGTACCCACACCTTTTGACCCACCTGGTAGGTCCGCTCACAAGCATTCTGGTCGTACCATCGCTTCTGGTCAGCCTGAGCTTGGGCCATATTGTCATGCACCAGCCGTGTCAAGGCCATCATTCGGTCCCGGAAGCGCACGACATACTCAATGACCGACACTCCAGGGGTGGCTAAATCCCCTTCCCATGCTTCCTTCACCAGAGCAAGGGGCCCCCGTACACGTCGCCCGTACAGGAGCTCAAAGGGGGAGAACCCCGTTGAGGCCTGTGGAACCTCCCGGTAGGCAAACAGCAGGTGTGGGAGATACCGCTCCCAGTCTCTCCCGTGGGAGTCGACCAACATCCTCAGCATCTGCTTTAAGGTGCCATTGAACCGCTCACACAAGCCATTGGTCTGTGGGTGATACGGGCTGGCCACCAGATGTTGCACCTGTACCTGCTTACAGAGAGACTCCATCAGCTGCGACATGAACTGGGTCCTTCGGTCGGTGAGCATTTCCTTGGGAAACCCCACTCTGGAGAAAATCTCCAGTAAGGCAGTGGCCACTTTGTCGGCCCGAATGGACGACAAAGCTACCGCCTCCGGGTACCGGGTGGCATAGTCCACTACCGTTAGTATGAAGCATTTCCCGGAGCGGCTGGGAGTGGACAGAGGTCCAATGAGATCCACAGCCACCCTCGAGAAAGGCTCTTCGATGATGGGCAGAGTTACCAGTGGGGCTTTGGGGCGCGGCCCCGCCTTCCCCACCCTCTGACAGGTGTCACATGAACGGCAGTAGGCTATCACCTCGGTCCTCATTCCAGGCCAGTAGAAATGCTGAGCTAGCCTGGCCCTGGTTTTAGTGATCCCTAAGTGTCCGGCCATTGGAATCTCGTGTGCGATCCGCAACAATTCCGCCCTGAACGGATGGGGCACCACTAACTGTCGGTCCCTGGGCCACGCCTCCGGTGAACCCTGCTGGACCGTTACCCGGTACAGCCGTCCCTGGTCCCAGACCACTCGCTCGCGGTCGGACTCCAGGGGAGGCTGTGCCGCCTGTTCCTTGAGAGTCTTCAGGCTAGGGTCAGCTTCCAACGCTGCCTGAAATCCCTGACTAGATATGGCAAGAATTGACGAAACTGCCCTGTCCTCTGTCAGTTCCCCGGGATCTGTCTCCTGGCTACTGTCTGACTCGGCAGCCACTTGGTCAGAGAGGGGGAAACCGTCGGACCTCCGCGAGGCTCCTTGGGCTTCAGCGCTCCCACTCCTGGTAACAGCGGCCACGACCGCTGAGACCACGGGTAGCGCCTGCTTTCCCTCCTCCTCTGACCAAGTCGCCGGGTCAGGCAGACTTCCCTGACTTCCTGACATCCCGGATGTGGGGAACTCCTGACCTGGGGTCCTACCTGGTGGCTCCTCTCCCGGGACACCCCCTCCCCCCATGGCCTGTTCCTCTTCCTGCAGGGGCTCTAGACTCAGCAGGCTGGATTCACTTAGGGGCCCTACACTGCAAATAGCAGCCCCTCCCTCCACCTCTGAGCTCTCCCCTACAGCCTCCTCACCTGTCCTCACTGTGAGCCCTGTGTGTGTAGTGTCAGTGCATGGCTTACCATCAGGTTTCACTCCCTCCTCCACTGTTGGAGGCACATTCAATACATTAACATTAGCATTCACAGTAGAGTCATGACATTCTTGGGGAGCCGGACTTGGGGGTTCAGTGGCCACATACTGGGACACTAGCCGCCCCAAATCGGTCCCAAGCAACACATTTGCAGGAATATTCGGCGTTACTCCCACCTCCCGCATCCCCCTCCCGGCACCCCAATCCAAATACACCTTGGCAACGGGCAGCGCCAGTTCAACGCCTCCAATTCCGGAGACGGAAAGGGTTTTCCCAGGTACCAAGTCTTGAGGGGACACCACCTCAGGGCGTACCAGGGTTCGTTCAGCGCCTGTGTCCCGCAGTCCCATGACCGCTGAGCGGCCGATGGTGACGGGTTGGTAATTGTCTAGGGACCTCCCACCACCCCCTCCCACACACAAAACAGTGGACGGTTTCTGGGACAAGGATGGGGCCTTCTGGCGCTGGGGACATGCAGCCTTAAAGTGTCCTGGCTGATTGCAATTATGGCAACGTCTGGGGTCTGTTCCTGGCCTGGAGAGGGCAGCAGGGGGGTACGCCCTTGCACTCTGGGGGCTGGATATGGGGCTGGGGCAGGATTGGGCTTACCCCTCTCCAGGTGCTGCTGGCAGGCTTCTTTGGCTCCGGCGCCCTGTTGTTGGCATACTCGTCTGCCAGGGCAGCTGTAGCAGAAGCCCCCTTTGGTTTCCGGTCACGGAGGAACTGCTGGAGGTCCTCTGGGCAGTTCCACAAAAATTGCTCCACGACAAACAGTTCCTGGACCTCCTGGCGGGTAGTGAGCTCTAGACCCGAGGTCCAGTGCTCCGCAGCTCTCAACAGGGCCCGCATGTGGTCGGTCCAGGTGTCCTTTGAACCCGCTGCAGGCTCCTGAACTTCCTGCGGTACGACTCCGGGGTGAGGTTGTAGTGCTGGATCAGGGCCCGCTTGATGCTGTTGTAGTCCTGCTCCTCCCCGGCAGGTAAGTCCCCCAAAACTTCCAGGGACTTACCCCTCAAACGGGGGGTCAGGTACCTTGCCCACTGATCCGGGGCCAGATGATGTTGGAGGCATGTCCTCTCAAAAGCCAGCAAAAAGGAATCCAGGTCTCCATCCTTTTCAAGCAAGGGAAAGTCCTCCGCCCGGACCTTGGGAGCCCTTGTCTCCAGTGGGCCTGGTGCATCCAGTGGGGGCCCGTGCTGAGCCATCTCCAGTCGGTGCCGGTGCTCCGCAGCTTCACGGCGTTCTGTATGCTCCCGCTCCGCTGCTCTCTCTGCTCTCTCTGCCGCTGCTTGCTCACGCTCCGCAGCTTCACGGCGTTCTGCTTGCGCACGCTCCGCAGCTTCACGGCGTTCTGCTCGCTCACGCTCTGCTGCTGTCTCTGCCGCCACCAGGAGTCTTTCATAGGCGGCGTCATTACCAGCCTCGAGCTGCGCCATAGCCGCTTGGAAGAGGGTCTCCGATCTGGACAGGCTGGGACGGGCAGGGGGTGGGCAGTCCACTGTGAGACTGAGCACGGGGGTCGGGCTCCTTGGGGAGCCCTGGCTGAGCTCCCCCTCGCCTCCATCGGTATCGAACTCATCATAGACCACAGCATTGGCCTCCCCCTTTGCCCTACTCCTGGTGCCTTCCGCCATCTTGGGAACCTTTGGTCACTGAAACACAGCTGCAACCCTGACCTTGCACACAACTTGTTATATTTACACTCTGACCGTCTAGTGCTGGGCTGACCTTAAGACCCCAGCAGTGAAAGTACTGCTGGTAGTCTCTAGTGTCTGGGAGTAGGGGTCCCACGCACACTATTACTCTGATCCCACCGCTGCCACCAATTTGTGAGGAACTCAGCCGGCCGCCACACGGTAGCCCGGGTATCACAGCTTCTGATACCACCGCCGCTACCAAATGTGACGGACGATCCCTTTCCTCCCACGTCACCAATGGGACGTAACTCCACAGGTACAGCTCTCCGGCGCCCCCCTTTGTCTCTCAGGTCAGTAAGAGAACTGCACCTAGAGCAAATGGCCGCCGGGGAAGGTGTCCTGCTACCCACTGGGTATTCTAAGATTCGTGATCAGAGTAAAAGCATCAGCCCAAGATTAATTTTATGGTTTAATTTGCCTTAAGGGCGCACTAGATAATTACAAAAATATACAGTAAAGCTATACAACGTAATTACAATGGAATGGCAGTCAGAGTAAAAATACAACAATAATGTACAAGGCTAAAAGGTATAAGCTATGGATCAATATTACCGGGTATTATGGTCTTGGGAAGGCCTTGGCTCTGCCATTCCCAGGTACAGTCTTCAGTTCCTGAATAGTCCCTTGGTCTTTCCTAGACCATCTTCTTGGCTTCTGTGTGAGAAATGGAATGAGACCAGCAGCCTGGTCATGGCTAGTTTTTTAGACCTGCTAGGCCCATCCCCATTGCTTTGAAGCACGCATATTAATTGGCCTGCAATTCATATGGAACAGGAAACAATGCCTGAGCTTGGGCTATTTACCATACGACTGACCATCTCATTCAGTCACTGGCCTAGACTAATTAGCATGTAAAGGCCTATTGATTCCTAGTGGACATCAAAACCTGTCGTACTGGATATGCTAATAGGCAATGTGTAGCTAAAAGTCTGTGGCTGTGTGAACTGACAAAATGGAGGCTGGTACAGGCCCTATACAAAATGGCGACAACCTTTTCCTTACACTCATTTATATCATTTTTTTATGTTTTGGGGCTTTTATAGAATAAAAACTATTTTATCTAAAAAATTATTATTTTTGCATCGCTTTTTTCTGCGAGCTATAACTTTTTATTTTTTCGCTGATGATGCTGTATGATGGCTCGTTTTTTGCGGGACAAGATGACGTTTTCAGCGGTACCATGTTTATTTATATCGGTCTTTTTGATTGCGTGTTATTCCACTTTTTGTTCGGCGGTATGATGATAAAGCATTGAATTTTTGCTTAGTTTTTTTTTTTTTAAGGGGTTCACTAAAGGGGTTAACTAGTAGGACAGTTTTATAGGGGAGGTCGTTACAGACGCGGCGATACCAAATATGTGTACTTTTATTGTTTTGTTTTTTTTATTTACAGGAAGAAATTAATTTATTGGGGAATATATATTTTTTTTTTTATGATTTTTTTTACCACTTTTTATTTTCATTTTTTTAACTTTTTTACTTTGTCCCAGGGTGGGACATCACTGTATTTTAGCAGATCGCTGGTGTGACAGTGTGTACAGCACTCTGTCACACCAGCGATCGCTCTGGCATCGCTGCAGGCTTCTCAGTGCCTGCTCTCAGCAGGCACTGAGGAAGCCGCCTCCCTGCAGGACCCCGGCGCCATCTTGGATCCGGGGACCTGGAGGGAGGACGGATCCTCGGAACAGCGCGACACATCGCGCTGCTCTGAGGGTCTCAGGGGAGCGCGCAGGGAGCCCCCTGCCAGGGGTTAATGTGCCTGGAGTGGTCCGTGACCGCTCCTGACACATAGTGCTGGGTGTCAGCTGTGATAATCAGCTGACACCCGGCCGCGATCGGCTGCGCTCCCCCCGGGAGCGCGTCCGATCGCACGGGACGTACTATCCCGTCCATGGTCATACGGGCCCAGGTACCATGGATGGGATAGTACGTCTGATGGCAGTAAGGGGTTAAAGTTTATATATTATATATAAGGTGTATTATTTGATTTTTTTTTTTCATTATAAGGTTTTAGCACTAGTGTGACCATAGGCCTTT
This sequence comes from Oophaga sylvatica, assembly GCA_033576555.1. Taxonomy (NCBI): domain Eukaryota; kingdom Metazoa; phylum Chordata; class Amphibia; order Anura; family Dendrobatidae; genus Oophaga; species Oophaga sylvatica. The sequence continues at coordinate 14,136 of JARQOD010001741.1, read as the reverse complement.
AAAATAAATGTTGATAATTTTCGAAATTTTTTTATTTTTATTTTTTAACCAATACTGGAACTCCTATGACTGCTGGTACTCCAATGACCCCGTTTTTGACAAGTAGATACAAGTAGATTGAATAAAAATACAATCTTTCTTGTTGTCAACAATATTGTATACATCAATAACAAACATAAGAATAAAAGACCACAATTTAGTAGATTCCAGAAACTCACTGAAGTGATGAATGAGGAAAAAGTAACAAATATTTCCGCAACAACCTGATTCTCAATAGAATTGTGGAGTATAATATTGTAACAAGGTCCCATTGGCCTGCTAGGTGAACTCTAAAATGTGACATTAAAAATTAAGTCTTGAAGCTTTCAAGTGTCTTGTACAACACATGTGACTGCAACCATCAAGTGTATAGTGCCACTCAATGTGAGTTGTAGCCATTAAGTGACCTGTGTCACTATTGTATGATAGACAGACTACGGTAATTACATAAATACATTAGATATAACAAATAGATATATTGGATTGACAGAATTACATGTTTTACTCACAGTTGATATTGAGGTTGGCTGCACTACTGTTCATACTATTGGCTCTGTTGGATGCCGTACAGATGAATGGTCCAGTGTCGGTCTTGGAGACGGGGATGATGGTGAGAGTGGAGTTTGGAGGAGAATCACTCTGGGTAATGGAATATGGAGGCTTTGATGACACTTGGTTTCCATTCTGTCTCCAGGAGAAGGTGACGGCTGAACCCTGAGCTGAGCAATAAAGAGACGCCGAGTCCTCTCCTGCCCATAGCACCGCGGATGCGTTACTGGTCAACGTCACTGCCGAGACCGGAGCTGTGAACCAGAACAAAAGATGAATATGAGTAAATACCCCGAAAAATCGATGTTTTTTTACTTTGCTAAATCTTCCTTTTGTTATATGTATTGTAGTTTCTCTGTATTGTGATTTTTTAAAATTATTATTCCTTCCAAAATAAATATACGGATTATTATGTTTGCCTGGTGTATAATGAAGAATAGGAAATAGTTTTTATCTATGAATTCTTATCACATGAAAATCCCCTATGAAGATATAGTCATAAACTCACTTGAGAATTATAAAAGTGCATAATCCCTGCTCCCGCCTCGCCTTTCCTGTCTACTCTCTTTGTGCCCTGTCTTTACACTGAAATGAATGCAGTGCCTGAGTTATGGCAGTGTGGACATATTAAACCTACAGTAGCTAATGACAAGTTATCCTATCACTGGCTTTGCAGCAATCAATTGTAATCTTTGGGGAGTTTATCAACAAGTGTTCAATTTCCCTGCAGCGCCCCCAGAGGGGAAATAAAGCATGACATAGTTCTGAAAATGAAACGGCCACACCTTTACTAAAAATTAAGGACTTCTTCCACCTCAACATGTCTGTTATATTTTAAACTAGTTGAGACTTGTATATCCTTGTTGATCGCCATCTGTTATTTTAGTCCCTGTTGCAGTTGACATACCACCTGGTTGTCTTATTGTAAATGCAATCGTTATGTTATTATTAGTCATGAGCGAGCATGTTCGGCACTGCTTGTTACTCGGCTGAGTATCGGGGGTGCTCAAGCGCTATGCTCAATTTCCGACCATACACAGTAATACAGTAGCCATGTTGGCCACTGGCATTACTGTGATTGGCTGGCCTCATCAAGTCTATCTAAGACCCGGGAACCCAATGCTCGGCCCACTGACATCTGAAATCAGAGTATAAAATGAATATTCACGGCTTCCCCCTCCCATCTCTTTGCGCCGAGAGATGGGAGGGGGGAGCAGCTAAAAATCATTAAGCATTTACATCTGCTTAACTGGCAGATGAGTTATTTAAAGAGAATCTGTCACCCCATTTTTCGACCATCAGCTGTGGCCACCGCCATCAGGGCGTTATCTCCAGCATTACAGAATGCTGTAGATAAGCCCCCGATGTTACCTGAAAGACAAGAAAAATGAGTTATATTATACTCACCCAGGGGCGGTCCGCCGTCGGTCTGGTTCAATGGGCGTCGCGGTCCGGCGCCTCCTATCTTCTAGCAAAGCCCTCCTCTTTCTTAGCTTCCCAACGCGGCTCTGGCGCAGGCGCACTGCTCTGCCCTGGTGAGGGCAGAGCTGAGTACTGAAGTGCGCAGGCACCGGACCTCTGCGAACTGCAGTACTCTGCTCTGCCCTCACCAGGGCAGAGCAGTGCATCGGAGCCACGACGGGAAGCTAAGAAGAGGAGGGTTTCGCTAGAAGATGGGAGGCACAGGACCAGACTGCGACACCCATCGGACCGGACGGCGGACCGCCCCTAGGTAAGTATAATATAACTCGTTTTTCTTCTCTTTCAGGTGACATCGGGGGCTTATCTACAGCATTACAGAATGCTGTAGATAAGCCCCTGATGGCGGTGGCCACAGCTGATGGTCGAAAAATGGGGTGACAGATTCCCTTTAAAAACAAATAAACACAAAAGTCCTGACAAGATCTGGCAGTGTGTGCTGGTGTGACAGACCCATTCTCTGAATGAGGCTCATATGCTAGCATTTATACGGGGCTCATTGTGGGACAATAATGTGGATTATGATGGATCCATTGAACTACGGCAGATCGGCATGGGAGAAATCCTATTGCTGCATATACATTAGATGGGAATATACTTGGGACAGAACAGGAGAAGGATGGGGGATTCTGGGTACAAGTAAGCCGAGCAGCAGCACTCAATGTCAAGCAGCAGCCACAAAAGCAAACAAGATTTAGGGTGCATAAAAAGAGAGATCAAATCCCGCAATCTCAACATATTATTACCCTTTATAAATCACTGGTGAGGCCACATCTTGAATATGGGATCCACATTTAAAAAAGGATATTTAGAAATTATAATCAGTTCAATAACGGGCAACTAGATTTTTACAAAGGATGGAAGGAATCTCATATGATGAAAGGTTGGAAAAGTTGGGCTTGTTTAGCTTAGAAAAAAGACACCTCAGAGGAGATCTCATTTACATGTATAAATATATGTGTGGTCAGTACAGAGGATGGCGCATGACTTATTCCTTCCAAAGGCCATACTTAGGACCAGGGGGCACTCATTACTGGAGGAAAGAAAGGAGATTCTGGCAGCTAAATAGGAAAAGATTCTTTACAGTTAGAGCAGTCAGACTGTGGAATGCCGACCACAAGAGGTAGTAATGGCCGACACTATAACAGCTTTTATATAAGGGCTGGATGATTTACTCAGTACGCATAACATTGTGGGTTATAGATAATTTAATGACAAAATGTACAATTGATGGAGAAAGATTGAACTTGATGGATGGTGGTCTTTTTTCATCCTATGTAACTATGTAACGTTGAGTTTGGAAGAAACCCCTGAGAAGACTGCTAGCAAAAAGGTAACAAGTATCAGCTCATGTAACAAGCAACTACCTCTGTTTAGCTCAAGCTGTTACATCTTTAAAGACAGTGGAAACCAAAAAGCACTTTGCCTTTTTGTGAAAAAAAAACTTGCTGAGCTGCCTTCTGTGTGCACTTGTAATCCCTTCTTCATAAATTACAAACTAATGACAGACATGATGTGTTACTTACAGGCCAGGTTGAATTTCACGTCGGTGCTGTTCACGCTGTTTATTATGTTTTTAGCCGTACATATGAAGGATCCATTGTCATTAGTGGAGACAGGGCTGATAATGAGCATGGAGTTATTATCGGTGATGGTATATCGGCCTCCTCCAGATATCGGTGCCCCTTGTAGACTCCACGAGTAACTGACATTTGTACCATCAGCCGAACATCGTAGAGACACTGAATCTAATCCAGGCCAGATAAGTCCCGATATATTTCTTGTCACCGCGACATTAGAGACCGGAACTGAGATACAAAACACAAAGAAACATAGAGGGTGGATTGTAAAAGCTTAGAATGATCACAATATAATATAATGCATATGTACATTCTCTATGCAAATTGCCTCTTCAAAAAAAGAGGACTTGTACTCTTTAGCGCCACCTATTGGAAGTAGCGATCCTACAAGTCACAATCAACCCTTTAACGAGTCTTGTAATATGACTTAGGATAAAAGCCAAATCAGTATCTCCATTTTCATGTACATGTGCATTCTCAGAATTTGGTATTCTGACTAAGGGTCCTTGGATGCCCCCTCATGTACATATTTGCCAAACTATGACCAACAAGCAACGTTGCTAAAATGCTTCATCTTCTTTGGCTTCTAATAAGCAGATCTAGGAGATGCAAAGATGAACATTTCAGGCCAGAAAAAAAGGAAAACAGCATAATGTGTGCATGGTTAAAAGATGAGCAAAATTTTGTAAAACCTCTTGTGCGTGTTGTGCTACTCCAATACAAAGTGAAGTTTATACGGCTGTATGTTGATATCTGTGTCTATCGGTAAAGTCAGTATATTGCCGACTGACTACAGACCCTTACATGGATCATCATTTAGGCCTCTTTCACACATCCGGCGGGCGCCTGACGGCGCCCCGGCATTTTGCCGCAGCGCCGCATCAGAAAACCTGATGCGCCGCTTTCGGCTTTTTTTCGCATTGATATGCATTAGCGCCGGATGGCGCCGCATGTCAGTGCGTTGCATGCGGTTTTGTCCGGATGCGGCGCAAATGTACATTGCGGCGGCCGGACAAAACGCAGCATGTAACGTTTTTTGTTTTTGCCGGATGGTTTCTGATGTCTCCGGGCATCAGAAACCATCCGGCAAAAAAACGCATGCGGCCGCCGGCGGCGCATCAGGTTTTCTGATGCGGCGCTGCGGCAAAATGCCGGGGGCGCCGTCAGGCGCCCGCCGGAAGTGTGAAAGAGGCCTTAGCAGTACACTGACAAAGGTGGCCTAAATGTTGGAACCTAATTGGATTAATAAAGACAAAGACTGCTTAGTGAATGTAATAGGTCGTTAATTAGTGAGATCCTGATGATCAAGAAGTTTATACATTATTGCACAATTAATTATTAGTAATAATATTTATACTTGTTTGCAACTATGGGGAATTTATTGTTCCCTCTGTGCCTAACTGTTGCAAAAAAAATTGTTGCAAAAGGAGAAAATCCAGCTCAACGATGAAGTGAAGATAAAAAAATCTTTATTCACTTGTCATTCCAAATACAGAGGAGTATCAGCATAGATAGCAGCAGATGAATGCGTTATCAATGCGTTTCAGGTGACGCAGCACCCTTAGTCATCTGCTGCTATCTATGCTGATACTCCTCTGTATTTGGAATGACAAGTGAATAAAGATTTTTTTATCTTCACTTCATCATTGAGCTGGATTTTCTCCTTTTGCAATGTTCTACGTCTGACACAGCAGTTCCTTGCTCTGATCTCTGGTATGCTGCACTGGTGAGCTGGACTTTTATTTCTACTAAAAAAAATTGTTCATAGCTTTTTGCACAGAAATTTTGCAAGTTTTTACTTTGACCAAAATTGAACAAAATTTTGGCCTGACAAATTTAACATGAAATACTGACCAAAAATGGTGAAAATTGTGGCTACAATCTACATCAACCCATATCTGGAAACATGTATTTTTCTCATTCACGAACCATCCAAAGATGTGGCAATCAGGGAGTAACTATAATAGGTGCAGGGGTTGCAACTGAACCCCTGCCCTGGAGCCTAAGGGTCCTAAAGGTGCCTTTAGCCCATATGAAAAGAACATTAGTATGAAAGACTTGCAATAACTGGAGGCCATGTTGGAGCTTTTGCATTGGGGCCCATGAGCTACGAGTCACTCCACTGGTAGCATATACTGTATATTTATAGGTGAGTGTCATCAATCCTGAGGGCATTTGGAGGAAAAAAAGGAGTAAATGGTTATAAGTTTTAATTTATTTCACATTCTCTATATTCTTACCATTCACAGTCAGACTCAGGGAGCTGCTGGTGCTGGAGCTGACAGGGTTTTTTTTTATCAAGTAATTTTTATTAAACATTTTCAAAAACTGGAAAAACAGGTAATCACATACAGAATAATTCCAAAATAGTGTATTACATAAACACAATAGGACCCACAAAAATCCCTCCCATCTTACCCCCCACCCTCACCCGACAAATAAAAACTCTCTTTTCTCTCGATGCTTTTGGTCCCTCACAGCCAGAGTTCTCTAGTTATATCCTCCCCAACGCTCTCATCCATGTTAATCTAGAAGGAGCCAACCTGAGTGTGTCCATCCAAGGCGCCCATATATCCTCCCATTTCTTAATTGTTCTTCTCTTTTGGTACACATATTTCTCCATATCTATGTTATTATTAACTGCATCAGTAACTTCCGTGATTGTGGGTACAGAAGATCCCTTCCAGTGAGCCGCCACTCTCTTACGAGCTTGATATAATATTCATGAGACTGCCAGTTGGTGTCCCTCCGAGAGCGGCAAATTCTCCACTCCACCCAGGAGAGCCATTTTGGGGTCTAGTACCATTTGACACTGATAGACAGTATTAAGTAAATCAGTCACATCTCCCCAAAACCTACGTAGCCGGGACAGTTCCAGGTCATGTGTATCAGATCCTCATTGGGCATTCCACACTTCCAACAATCAGCCTCTCTAGCATATCCCATTTTCAACAGCCATACAGGAGTTCGATAAACTCGATGAAGCAAAAAAAGATGTGACACTCTCTGCGCCTCGCTAACCGAGATTTTTGTGACTTCTTGCAGTGTATCTTCCCATTCATCATCTGTTAAATCACCTACATCAACTTGCCACTTATTCTTCAATGCCTCCAAGCTTGCCACTTTCTTTTCCAACATTGTTGCATATATCATGGATATAATACCTCTTGATCCTCCTCCCCCCACTACTCTATCCAACAGCGGAGTTTTGGCTGGGTTACCTAGTGGAGTGAGTCGCTGTTGTGTTTCACAAGCATGTCTCAGCTGGAGATATTGAAAAAATCTTGCATTGGGAATGGAAAACGTCTGTTTAAGATCCTCAAAAGATTGAAACTCACCTTCTGAATAAAGCTGTGATATTAGTTTAATCCCTCTCCTCTCCCATAGCTCAAAACCCTCCAATTTATTTAGCTCTGTACATGTCAAGTTTCTCCAAATCAGGGAATGCCCTGTGACTCCCTGTATACCCAATATTTCTTTGGCCGTGTTCCATACCTTGTCCATGCACTTCATTGTCGGACTATTGATAGCTCGACTCTGACGGAACCGTCCCGAGTCTAGCACCTGCACCAGTAAGTACTTTCCCACTACACATGTAAGCATACATCCCGAGGAACTTCGCATAAAATAATCCTCCTCCCCCCATCCTCTAAAATGCTGCAACTGCGCTGCAAGATAATACAGAAACGGGTCAGGAACCGCTAAGCCCCCCAGTTCTTTAGATCTACGCAAAACCTCTAACCGAATTCTAGGAACACTCCTCTTCCAGATAAGCTCTCTAAATATTCTATTTATCTGATAAAAGACTCGACCAGGAATCCAAATGGGCGCACTGTGGAGGACATACAAAGCTTGTGGCATGAGAACCATTTTAACTAGGTTTGCCCTTCCCACCAGTGGTAGCCTGCACCAGTCCTTTACTTTTTGCTGAAATTTGGCAAGTAGCGGGATCATGTTTAAATGCTCAAAATCTTGTATATTATGCCCAATATGGATTCCCAAGTATTTAAACTCTTTGACAACATTTAAGCGTCCGGACGATCCCGGGGAGTTTTCGGGGGCCTTTCCCACCGGCATAATTGAGATTTCTCCCAGTTAATACGTAGACCAGAGATCGCTGCGAAGGATCCAAAGACTTCCATTGCCACCCTCAAAGAGGACGGCCAATCTCCCAAAAACAAAAGCATATCATCAGCATACAACGCTATTTTTTCTTGCAAAGACTCATATTCAAACCCTTTAATTTCAGGTCGCCCGAATTACTACTGCCATGGGCTCAATTGCCAGAGCAAACAGTAGGGGAGACAAGGGGCACCCCTGTCTGGTCCCTCTGTGTAAGTTAATTGTATTTGAAATCTCCCCATTTACTCTAATTTTGACCTCTGGATTCGAATACAGCAGCTGTATCCAGGCAATAAAATTTTTACGGAAGCCCATCTTGGCTAATATAGCCCACAGGTATGGCCATTCGACGCTGTCAAATGCTTTGGCAGCATCCAAAGATGCAACTGCTCTAGGTTCCTTTTCATTTGATAGCATCTGTAGATTTAAATACAACTGACGGATATTAATTGCAGTCGATTTCTCCGGCATAAAACCAGTTTGATCTGGATGAATAATACTAGATATTACTCTAGACAGCCGCATTGCCAGAATTTTTGCCAAAATCTTGACATCAACATTTAAAAGGGAGATAGGTCGGTATGACTCTGGAAGACAAGGATCCTTATCAGCCATGGGGATCACCACTATGATTGCTTCATTCAAGGACCGGGGCAAGTGCCCATCTTCCCTAGCCGCTTCAAACACCTTCAGTAGCTGTTGAAGTATTATATTTGAGTACTGTTTATACACCTCCACAGGCAGCCCATCAGACCCTGGTGTCTTATTCCCTGTCATAGAATCTAGAGCCTCCTCTAATTCCTCCAGACTAATTGGTGCCTCCAGCCCAACAGCTTCCGATTCCGGCAGAGTAGGCAGACTAGTAGTCCCCAAAAAGCTACTGAGCAACTCATCAGAGAACCCCCCTTGCGAATTATATAATGTCTCAAAAAACTCACTAAAAATTGCTAGAATTGCCCAGAGGATCTTTCTAGCTCCCCGATTTTATTTTTTATCTCCGCCACCATAGCAGGGCCAGATTGTGTCTTGATCAGGGTAGCTAGCAAATGTCCAGTTCCCTCTCCCTCCCCGAAATAAACCTGTCGCCGAAAATATTGTTTATCTGCAGCTTTTGAAAGCTTATGTTGGGCTGATCTCTTTTCCGCGTCCTTTAATACGTTAAAATGTGTATCAGACGGAGTTTTCAAGTATTGCAGTTCTGCAGAGATAACTTCCTTCTGTAGGAGTTCCCCATATTCTCTAGATTTAGTTTTAACTCTATTCACTTCCGAGATCAACAATCCTCTCAGGTAGGCTTTAGAAGCATCACATATTATTTCCCTGGGGGCTGGACCCTCATTAATAATAAAAAATTCTTTAAGCAAGTCAGGAATCCTAGCATCTGCCTGAATAATAGGTAACCAGAATGCGTTAAACGACCATGGTGCCCGTTCCCCCCTCCCGCCATTTTCCCAGTTGAATGTCACCATAACAGGGGAGTGATCCGACAAGGCTCTAGGTTGATACTCTACTCCTCTGGACAGTTGAACTGCCTGTGAGTTACCCAGTATCATATTAATTCTGGACAGCGAGCCATGAGAGAGGGACATGCATGAGTACAATCTTGTTCATGGATTATCTCATCGCCATAAATCCACCAGTTCCACCTCATCCAACAATCTCCCAAAGGGTGTCTGATCTCTTAATGATCCCCTGACTAGGGTTGAGCATTCCGATACCGAAACCCGGTTCCGATACCTGAAATCCAATGTAAGTCTATGGGAACAAAATATCGGAAGTAAAAATATTCCGATATTTTGTTCCATAGACTTACATTGGATTTCAGGTATCGGAACCGGGTTTCGGTATCGGAATGCTCAACCCTACCCCTGACCCCTGCAATCTATCTAATGTGTTATCCAGTACATTGTTAAAATCACCCAGTATTATCGTCGGGACTCCCGGATGTCTCTCCACAAACCGAAGACTCTCCTTCAACACTGTTCCAGAGTACGGAGGAGGGACATAAAGAGCTACAATCAAACATTCAATTTCATTCAATCTGCCCCTCAAACATACAAACCGACCATCCACGTCTATTTTGGAATCAGATTCACAGAACGTAGTATTTTTTCTAAACAGCACATTCACTCCCCTAGAATAAGTGGAAAAGGTGGAATGAAAACACTTCCCAACCCATCGAGGACGCATAGATTGAAGTCTATCCTTTGTCATATGTGTTTCCTGCAAACATATCACTTCCGCCTGTGAAGATTTTACAAAGTCAAGCACTGCTTTACGCTTAGTCGGCTCGTTCAGGCCCCGGACATTCCACGTCAATATTTTAAGATTTCGAGCCATAGTACCTGCTTATGAAACATAAAAGCAATAGAGCAGCGTGAGGAAGCATTTCTCGCATATACCTAGCCGTAATAGCCCCATACATCAAGAGACAATTGAGAGAGAGTAGAAACAATTCCCAACATGCCCACCCCCCCTTCCCAACCAGTTTAATACCCCATTTAACCATAGTACTGGAGGCCGGGGGTCCTCTCCGCTTAGCACGAGAGTCCAGACCACGAACCATCAGCTCTCCAGAAAAAGGGAAGCGTTGCTAGCAGCTTATCACCGCCAGCAATCAGGAGCTACAAAAACAGGGGAAAAGAAAACAAATCCTCTCCATACCACAGTCCCAGTTTGCTCCTCATATTGCCGAAGTCCTCGTTATCCAAATATTCTGGAGAACCCCAACATTAAGAGAAGGGGAGCACAACCTTTTTAGGTCCGAGGCCCGAATGAAACATCATGATGTAAAACAAAATGTCAGAACACAAATATCTAAACTAGGTGCTGGTTCCATTCTTAGGAAACACACCTAGCAGAGTAATAGAGGTCATTTTGTACCCTGTATACAACTAGAAAGGACGAGACCATGTTACAGCCGAGAGAACTGACAGATTATTAATAAGTTCCTAGTAAGAAGAATTGAGAGATTTCTTTTACTGAAACGTCATTCTGAACACTCGCCACCGATTGAAGGACCCTAGTGAAGTATCGGCTTATTGTGTGTTCTTGTGACAATATTTAATTATATTATCTTTATTATCTCTCCTTCTGTACCAGTCAGTGACTCGCTTTATTCAAAGTTATTGCACTTGTTTTTTATTATGTATACCCCTCCTCACATGTAAAGCGCCTTGAAATAAATGGCACTATAATAATTATAATAATCATCTACGGAATATCCTGATGAGGCAACCCTTTCAATTTTCTTCTGGTTTTATTACTTAAATTATCGTAGAAAATATGCCCCCTCCCCAAAAAAAAAAAAATACGACGGATTCATTATCAATTCCATATTTGAAATTTCACCCCCAAAAGGAAAAGGGCAACTAAGTTCTAAGAGATATCGGCAAAGTGAACTTTATCATATAATAATTAATAAACTATTATGTAATTATCTATTTTATAATCTTTAAAATATTGTATTACTTAACATCAAATGTTAAATTGTATTCTAGCAATATCTATAGAGTCAGACGTCTCCTTACCATACACTCTCAGCTGGTAGTTTGTAGTGATAAGAGTAGAAGAATCTGGAGGTATTACAACCAGAACATAAATCCCTTCATCAGTGTAGGAGACGTTGTTAATACTCAGTGATCCGTTTTCGTATAAATTGCATCTTCCTGCAAACTGATTCAAACAACGAAAAGCTGGAAACTGAACGTACACTGATACACCATTATAAGTCCATTGTACAGAGGATCCTACTGGAACATTCGCATTGAATAATACAAGTTTTCCAAGAATTCCCGTCACGTTGGTGACAGCGGCCACATCACCTGCATAGAAAACACAAGGACATTATACAAAAAGTGAGTGACAAAGGGTAATATACCATGAAAATATAACTTCTGAGAGCACAATCATCTCACGGTCCAGTAGCGTAGCTACCGGGGGGGCAGAGGGGGTGGTGGCCCCGGGCACCGCGCTCTGAGGGGGCCCACCCGGAGCTACGCTGCTGTAACTGTGTCCGTGTGCACAGCGCGCCGACACAGTTACATTCTGAGGCAGAGCAGGGAGAATCGCTCTCCCTGCTCTGCCGCCGGCCGCTATGGGCCCCTGAGCAGGCGGTGGGGGGGCCCGGTGCCAGCAGTGGGCCCCCCGCCCATCATCGGAGGGTCAGCTGTATCGGCATCCAGCCGATACAGTGAACCGCATTGATGAGAGAAGGAGCGAGCGCTTCTTCTCTCCCATAATCCCCCTCTCAGCATCTGACAGCGGGTACGATAACGTCACTGCCCGGCGCCCGCTGTCAGGAGAAGAGAGGGAGACCAGTGAGCAGCGCAGGAGCCGGGAGCAAGAGAGGCTGCCTATGGGGTGCATTACACTACAGAGGCTCCATATGGGGGTGCATTATAAATAAGGCTGCCTATGGGAGTGCATTATAAATAAGACTGCCTATGGGGGTACATTATAAATAAGGCTGCCTATGGGGGTACATTATAAATAAGACTGCCTATGGGGGTACATTATAAATAAGACTGCCTATGGGGAATGCATTATAAGTAAGGCTGCCTATGGGGGTACATTATAAATAAGGCTGCCTATGGGGTTGCATTATAAATAAGGCTGCCTATGGGGTGCATTATAAATAAGACTTCCTATGGGGTGCATTATAAATAAGACTGCCTATGGGGTGAATTATAAATAAGACTTCCTATGGGGTACATTATAAATAAGACTTCCTATGGGGTACATTATAAATAAGGCTGCCTATGGGGTGCATTATAAATAAGACTGCCTATGGGGTTGCATTATAAATAAGGCTGCCTATGGGTGCATTATAAATAAGGCTGCCTATGGGGTGCATTATAAATAAGACAGCCTATGGGGTGCATTATAAATATGGCTGCCTATGGGGTGCATTATAAATAAGACTGCCTATGGGGTGCATTTTTAATAAGGCTTCCTATGGGGGGCATTTGTAAATAAGACAGCCTATGGGGGTGCATTATAAATAACACTGCCTATGGGGGTACGTTATAAAAAAGTCAGCCTATGGGGGTACATTATAAATAAGACTGCTTATGGGGGTACGTTATAAATAAGACTGCCTATGGGGGTACGTTATAAATAAGACTGCCTATGGGGGTACGTTACAAATAAGGCTGCCTATGGGGGTACATTATAAATAAGACTGCCTATGGGGGTACATTATAAATAAGACTGCCAATGGGGGTACATTATAAATAAGACAGCCTATGGGGGTACATTATAAATAAGACTGCCTATGGGGGTAAGTTATAAATAAGCGCCTATGGGGTACGTTATAAATAAGACTGCCTTTGGGGGTACGTTATAAATAAGACTGCCTATGGGGGTACATTATAAATAAGACTGCCTATTGGGGTACATTATAAATAAGACTGCCTATGGGGGTACATTATAAATAAGACTGCCTATGGGGTGCATTATAAATAAGACTGCCTATGGAGGTACATTTTAAATAAGGCTGCCTATGGGGTGCATTATAAATAAGACTGCCTATGGGGGTACACTATAAATAAGACTGCCTATGGGGGTACATTATAAATAAGACTTTATATGGGGGGTGCATTAGAAATAAGGCTGCCTATGGGGAATGCATTGTAAGTAAGGCTGCCTATGGGGGTGCATTATAAACACGACTGCCTATGGGGGTACGTTATAAATAAGGCTGCCTATGGGGGTACATTATAAATAAGAATTCCAATGGGGGTGCATTATGAATAAGGCTGCCTATGGGGGAATGCATTATAAATAAGGCTGCCTATGGGGAATGCATTATAAGTAAGGCTGCTATGGGGGTGCATTATAAATAAGACTGCCTATGGGGGTACATTATAAATAAGACTGCCTATGGGGTGTATTATAAATAAGGCTGCCTATGGGGTGCATTATAAATAAGACTGCCTATGGGGTGCATTATAAATAAGGCTGCCTATGGGGGTGCATTATAAATAAGACTGCCTATGGGGGTGCATTTTTAATAAGGCTGCCTATGGGGTGCATTATAAATAAGGCTGCCTATGGGAATGCATTATAAGTAAGGCTGCCTATGGGGTGCATTATAAATAAGACTGACTATGGGGGTGCATTATAAATAAGGCTGCCTATGGGGTGCATTATAAGTAAGACTGCCTATGGGGGGTGCATTATAAATAAGACTGCCTATGGGAGTGCATTTTTAATAAGGCTACCTATGGGGTGCATTATAAATAAGACTGTCTATGGGGGTACATTATAAATAAGGCTGTCTATGGGGGTACATTATAAATAAGACTGCCTATGGGGTACATTATAAATAAGGCTGCCTATGGGGGTACATTATAAATAAGACTGC
>JARQOD010001740.1:46484-91036 GCA_033576555.1 Oophaga sylvatica | reverse complement strand
GGTAGTTGTGGATGAGGTTCTTTATGTTCTCAGATGGTAAAGCTGCCCACTCTTCTTGGTAAAAGCCTCCAGTTCCTGTAAATTCCTGGGCTGTCTAGCATGAACTGCGCACTTGAGATCTCCCCAGAGTGGCTCAATGATACTGAGGTCAGGAGTCTGAGATGGCCACTCCAGAACCTTCACTTTGTTCTGCTGTAGCCAATGACAGGTCAACTTGGCCTTGTGTTGTGGATCGTTGTCATGTTGGAACATATAAGTACGTCCCATGCCCAGCTTCCGGGCTGATGATTGCAAATTTGCCTCCAGTATTTGCTGATAACGTGCTGCATTCATCTTTCCTTCAACTTTTACCAAGTTTCCTGTGCCTCTGTACCTCACACATCCCCAAAACATCAGCGATCCACCTGCGTGCTTTACAGTAGGAATGATGTTCCTTTCATCATAGGCCTTGTTGACCTCTCTCCAAATGTAACATTCATGGCTGTGGCCAAAAAGTTCAATTTTGGTCTCATCACTCCAAATTACCTTGTTCCAGAAGTTTTGAGACTTGTCTCTGTGCTGTTTTGCATATTGTAGGTGAGATACTTTGTGGCATTTGTGCAGTAATGGCTTTCTTCTGGCGACTTGACCATGCAGCTCATTTTTCTTCAAGTGCCTCTTTATTGTGCATCTTGAAACAGCCACACCGCTAGTTTTCAGAGAGTCCAGCATTTCAGCTGATGTTATTTGTGGGTTTTTCTTTGCATCCCAAACAATTTTCCTGGCTGTTGTGGATGAAATTTTTGTTGGTCTATCTGACCGTGGTTTTGTTTTTACAGACCACTTGATTTTCCATTTGTTAATCACAGTTTGAACGCTGCTGACTGGCATTATCAATTCCTTGGATATCTTTTTGTATCCCTTTCCTGATTTATACAGTTCAACTACCTTTTTCTGTAGATCCATTGACAATTCTTTTGCTTTCCCCATGACTCACAATCCTGAAACATCAGTGGCTGTGTAAGGGCTGGCCAGGACTGTAGTCGTAACCATGAATATTAAGATGTCGGTGTCCTGGCTGTCCCCTAAAGGATCATAAAGTCCATTGCTGTATCTCCAGGTTCAGGTCCCTCTGGGCACTTTTCAGACAACGAAGATTCCTTCCCACGGCGACCCCCATCAAATGAGACACAGTCCATTGCACCTGGAACAGTTTCTTTACTATAAACTTTTCACAGCATATCCACAGTTGTTACATTTCGGGTTACATATTCTTCCATACGGGATTCCTTAACTTTCCCTGCACTGCTGACGCTTCCTTGCAGTACGCGCCCGGACCGGACTGTCTTAGACTGCTTCCCAGCTTCTTCCCGGCTCAACCTCGCCACAAGGACAATTCTCTCTGCCTTCTTCGCCCCAGGATAGAGATCATCAGTCACTAAGTTAGGCTGCCACTGACAAAGCATCTGACCCGTCCGTACTGTTCCCTGCAAAGCTTCAGCGTTCCTTTCTTCCTCACTCACTGAATCTGGACGTTCCTCGGTCTGTCCAACTCCAGACCTCCAGTCGTCCACCCAGGCCATCATTTGCCACAACTTCTGCATTCTTCTGTCCCACTGTCCTTCCGTTCTTTAACTGTGGATATCTGGGACTAACACTTGCTGAACGTTACGAGGCTGTCGAGACGTCCTGGGCCTAGAGCCCATGTGGGCACTAAGGGCACCCTGGCCCCGTCTGACCTAACTTCCTACTTGCTTAGCCGTAACTCTCAGCAGCCCCTCCTATTATATTAACCCTACACTAATCCTAACTCTGACTACAACTAGTGTGTGCTAGGATGCCCCCCATCTAGTGGCCATTCCCAAGCATTACACTTTCGCTATACTATACACGAAAACATAGTAAACATTATCACAGAAACAAAGCGATGGTAATACCCAGAAGGGGTAGAATCATAGAATCATAGAATGGTAGAGTTGGAAGGGACCTCCTGGCCTTCTGGTCCAACCCCCTGCTCAAAGCAGGATTCTCTAAATCATCCCAGCAGTACCATATCATACATGAGGTAGTACATCTAACATGTAGCAATACCAGTAAGCAAAAAGGCATAAATACAACAATGAACATTATTAACTTAACCCCTTTACAGATGGATGAAAGATGCAAGAGTCTGTCTGGATCCCAGAAATTCACTCCGCTTTTATGCATACACTGATTACAAGCAAACAGGTCACAGGTGAGGATGTTACCTTTAGTAGCCATTCAGGCCCCTTTCACACCTCAGTGTCTCTGGTACATGTGGTGACAGTTTTCTCAAGTACCAGAGACAATGACACACGTAGACCAATTCAACAGGCAGACATGTCCATTTTTACTCGGACACACAGACCGCAAAACGTGCTGCACACGTGCACACGGAGAACAGTGCACGGACGGCCGCCGGGGAAGTAGCTCTACTGTAAGCCGCTGTCCCCCGGCGGCTGGTACTGAACGTTCATGTCATTATTCTCCCCTGCTCTGCCGGCGAGCAGGGGAAAATGAATGAATGAAAACCCTAACGTGGGATCCCCCTTTTTTTGTAACCAACCCAACAAAACTCACAGGTGCGGGCTGCTATTCACCTCCAGCCTAAAAACAGCAGCCCGCAGCTGCCTAGAAAAGGCGCATCTATTAGATGCACCAATTCTAGAGCTTTGCCCGGTTCTTCCCACTTGCCCTGTAGCGGTGGCAAGTGGGGTAATAGGGGGTTAATGTCACCTTAGTATTGTAAGGTGTCATTAAGCCCAGCTTAGTAATGGAAAAGTGTCAATAAGACACCTATTCCTTACTAATCCTATAGTAGTGAAAGGGTTAAATAAAGACACACAGCCAGAAAAAAAGTATTTTAATGAAATAAAACAATTAACACAGTTTCCCATCTTTATTGTTCTCCTAATCCAAGAGACGCTCTTGATCTCCTGTAATAAAATTAAAAATAATAAAGCAACAATATACCATACCTGTCCAACGTTCACTCTCACGCTGTAATCCATATCTGGGGGATATTCAGTTTACAACTGGAGTAGTGGAAACTGTTTGGGTAAGAATACAAGGACAGAACAATGGAAAGGACACCATTGTAGGCATTTACTACAGGCCGCCTGTGCAAGCTGAAGATATGGATGAACTCTTTATGCATCAAATGGTCAAGTTCTCCAAAAAATATGACATAGTGGTCATGGGAGATTTCAACTATCCAGACATTTGTTGGGAATCTCTCTCATGCAAAACTAACAGGTCAAGGAAATTCTTATCCTCTCTTGCTGACAACTTTATCTTCCAAAAGGTAATGGAGAAAACAAGGGGATCTGCTACCTTGGATCTAATTCTTATAAACAGGGAGGAAATGGTTGAGGAAGTAAGAGTGGCTGGGACACTAGGAGGTAGTGACCATGCTATTTTAGAATTTTGGATAACAAGAGGAGGAAGACCTGTGAAGACTCAGACGTCAAGGTTAGATTTCAGAAAGGCAGATTTTAAGGGACTCAGAAAGAGAATTGGAGGGATCCAATGGCTGGATATCCTTAAGGACAAAAATGTCCAGGAAGGATGGGAAATCTTGAAAAATGAGATTCTCAAAGCACAATCGTTAACAATTCCGAAAAGAGGGAAGAATGGGAAGCATTTAAGGAAACCAGGATGGATGAACATAGAACTTAAACACATGCTAAAAAGGAAGAAAGAAATGTTTATCAAATGGAAAGAGGGAGGCCCTTATCAAAGGAAATATAAGTGCAGTCTGCAAACCGAGGGCACAGAATCAAGATTATAATCTAATGCACTGAAAAACAATGAATCGAAATTAAGCTGCAAGTGAGTCACAACAGAAAAAAAAGGATTTTGAGGATAATAGAAATCAAGTATGTTTTACGATTTATGATGGAAAGAAGGTGTAACGGTAACATAAGTTTGACACTGAAAACTTTTACTATTATGCAACCTATGGCATAAATAGTAAAAAGTCTAGAAGTTAGAACTTCATAAGAAAGATAAAAAAATAATGAGATATTTACCTAAAGAAAGTCCATGCGTCAGACTGCCTTCTGGCAGCTCATAGGAACGATCATACACGGAAATGTCTGGTCCCAAGTGATTGCACAACTCTGATGGAGGCATTCTTTACGAGACCGCTAGCCATTCTGGTGTTTTGAATAGAACTCTTGGGACATGAATCCGTGTGATATATTCATTCCAGCACTAGAGTGTCAAAGGTCATCATAAGTTTATATTCCAAACTTTCTATCTTTCTCAGATTTGAAGTTAGATTTTAATACCAGTATTTTGCATCTGTTTCTCTCAGAAAGGAAATGTAACATCAACTGATCTTCACTGTCCTATTGAAGGAATAGAAGAATCCAGGATATCTATAAACAAAAGACGGTGAGGAAACACTTAGCTAACCTAATGAATTCAAGTCTCCAGGTCCAGATGAATTACACCCAGAGTACTGAAGGAGATAGCAGAAGAAATTCTTGAACCACTGTCTATAATCTTGAAAATTCTTGGAGAACAGGAGAAGACTGGAGAAGAGCAAATGTTGTTCCTATCTTCAAAAAGGGAAGAAGGTGGACCCAGGGAACTACAGGCCAGTGAGTCTGACTTCTATACCAGGAAAGATCTTTGAACAAATTATTAAAGAGCATGTATGCAAGTACCTGGATAAGAATGAAGTGATTAAACAGAGTCAGCATGGGTTTGTAACTAATAAGTCATGTCAGACTAACTTAATTTCCTTCTATGACAGAATCACTGACTGGGTGGATCAGGGAAATGCTGTAGATATACTATATCTTGACTTCAGCAAAGCATTTGACAACGTATCTCACACAATCCTTATTGAAAAAATGACTAAGTATGGAATGGACAAGGCAACTGTTAGGTGGATTCATAACTGGCTTAGTGATCGGACCCAAAGAGTGGTCGTAAATGACTGCACATCCAGTTGGAAGAATGTCTCAAGTGGGGTGCCACAAGGCTCTGTTTTGGGCCCTGTATTGTTCAACATCTTTATCAATGATTTAGATGAAGGAATTGTGGGTAAACTGATCAAATTTGCTGATGACACAAAGCTAGGAGGGGTAGCTAATACTAGAGAAGAGAGAGAGAGGATTCAAAAAGATATAAATAAACTGGAGCAGTGGGCAGCAACTAACAGAATGGTTTTTAACAGGGAAAAATGCAAAGTACTACATCTGGGCAATAAAAATGAAAAAAGCATATACAAAATGGGAGGAATAGGGCTAAGTAACAGCACATGTGAAAAAGACTTGGGTATACTAATTGATCACAGACTTAACATGAGTCAACAGTGTGATGCAGCAGCAAAAAAGGCAAATGCAATTCTAGGATGTATCAACAGAAGCATACAGTCTAGCTCACGTGAGGTCATTATTGCCCTCTACTCCTCTTTGGTCAGACCTCATCTGGGCACATTTTAAAAATGACATCAACAAACTGGAGCAAGTTCAGAGAAGAGCCACCAGAATGATGACCGGTCTGCAAACCATGTCCTATGTGGAACGGTTGCAGGATTTGGGAATGTTTAGTTTGCAAAAAAGAAGACTGAGAGGAGACTTAATAGCTGTCTACAAATATCTCAAGGGCTGTCACATTGTAGAAGGATCATCTTTATTCTCATTTGCACAAGGAAAGACTAGAAGCAATGGGATGAAACTGAATGGGAGGAGACACAGATTAGATATTAGAAAAAACTTTTTGACAGTTAGGATGATCAATGAGTGGAACAGGCTGCCACGAGAGGTGGTAAGTTCTCCTTCAATGGAAGTCTTCAAACAGAGGCTGGACAGACATCTGTCTGGGATGATTTAGAGAATCCTGCTTTGAGCAGGGGGTTGGACCAGATGATCTAGGAGGTCCCTTCCAACTTTACCATTCTATGATTCTATCATTCTAGTGCTAATGCAACCGCTCCAGCTGTAAACTACTGGGGAATGCATGAGAAGCAGTGGGCACAGGCTCAGTAACAAGCGGTGACGTCACTGAGCCTGTGCTCTCTGCATGCCTGAACCCCTGTAACCTCAGGACCGTGGGAAAATGTAAGTGATGAGGTCACGGCCGTTCAAGCTCTGTCCCAGTGACCTCATCTCTTGCATTCTCCCTCGGTCTGGAGGTCACAGCAGGTCAGTTTCTCATTCATTCATTCTCCTCTGCTCATGCTGATCGTGGCAGAGCAGGGGAGAATGGATGAAAGCCGGCTTCAGCACCAGCCGCTGGGGAATAGCGCTTACAGTAGTGCTCTTCCCTAGCGGCCGTCCATATGGTCCTGATGCTGCACACGTGTGCCGCACGTAGTACACACAGGGACAAACGGATACTGATATTTCCGTTACCGGAAATATCAGGACATGTGAAACCGGCCTCAAACCCATTTATGTCAACTTCTGAGCATGTTATTAGGCCAAAATCACCAGGGTGTGTGAACTTTTGATCAGGGTCATTTGGATGTTTTGTGTTGTCATTATGATTTAAAAAGAGAAAACACAGTAGTGACAATAAATGGCTTCACCCAACCACTAACCATGAGTGGAGGAAACGTTTTGGTGTTATCATTCATATTCTCTGAAAACAAGGCCAAGAAAGCAAAAATTCTACCGGGGTATGTAAACTTTTCATCACAACTGTACATAACAATAGACCTGATCACTGTGTTATCTATGGAGTTAAGCAGCCGTCTCACACAGCGATCTCACCAGCGATATCGCTGTGTGTGACATTCAGCGACGATCGGCCCCCCTGCTGGGTATCGCTGATCGTCGCTGAAATGTCCTGGACTTTTTTTTGATCGCTGATCTCCCGCTGACAGGCACACATCGCTGCGTGTGACAGGCAGGAGACCAGCGATCAGCTGGTAACCAAGGTACACATCGGGTTTCCAGGCGCGGGTCTGTGCCTGGAAACCCGATGTGTACCTTGGTTACCAGCTCCCTGCATCAGCGGGCTGGTATCCAACATACACTGCGGGTAACTAGGCGACGTTACCCGCAGTGTCGCTGTCCTGATCGCTGCCGGAGCTGCCTGTTTGGCAGCTCAGTAGCGATCATATAGCGACACACCAGCGATCCTGACAAGTTCATATCGTTGTCAGGATCGCTGGTGCGTCGCTATGTGAGACGAGGCCCTTACTTAGGACTGCAGGTGACATCTACTACATTATCTGTACTCAGAGAGTTATCACTGTGTTATCTGTGGTGTTACATAGGACTGCAGGTGACATCTACTACATTATCTGTACTCAGAGATATCACTGTGTTATCTGTGGTGTTACATAGGACTGCAGGTGACATCTACTACATTATCTGTACTCAGAGATATCACTGTGTTATCTGTGGTGTTACATAGGACTGCAGGTGATATCTACTACATTATCTGTACTCAGAGTTATCACTGTGTTATCTGTGGTGTTACATAGGACTGCAGGTGACATCTACTACATTATCTGTACTCAGAGAGTTATCACTGTGTTATCTGTGGTGTTACATAGAACTGCAGGTGACATCTACTACATTATCTGTACTCAGAGAGATATCACTGTGTTATCTGTGGTGTTACATAGGACTGCAGGTGACATCTACTACATTATCTGTACTCAGAGAGTTATCACTGTGTTATCTGTGGTGTTACATAGGACTGCAGGTGACATCTACTACATTATCTGTGCTCAGAGAGTTATCACTGTGTTATCTGTGGTGTTACATAGAACTGCAGGTGACATCTACTACATTATCTGTACTCAGAGAGTTATCACTGTGTTATCTGTGGTGTTACATAGGACTGCAGGTGACATCTACTACATTATCTGTACTCAGAGAGTTATCACTGTGTTATCTGTGGTGTTACATAGGACTGCAGGTGACATCTACTACATTATCTGTACTCAGAGAGTTATCACTGTGTTATCTGTGGTGTTACATAGAACTGCAGGTGACATCTACTACATTATCTGTACTCAGAGAGTTATCACTGTGTTATCTGTGGTGTTACATAGGACTGCAGGTGACATCTACTACATTATCTGTACTCAGAGAGTTATCACTGTGTTATCTGTGGTGTTACATAGGACTGCAGGTGACATCTACTACATTATCTGTACTCAGAGAGTTATCACTGTGTTATCTGTGGTGTTACATAGGACTGCAGGTGACATCTACTACATTATCTGTACTCAGAGAGTTATCACTGTGTTATCTGTGGTGTTACATAGAACTGCAGGTGACATCTACTACATTATCTGTACTCAGAGAGTTATCACTGTGTTATCTGTGGTGTTACATAGGACTGCAGGAGACATCTACTACATTATCTGTACTCAGAGATATCACTGTGTTATCTGTGGTGTTACATAGGACTGCAGGTGATATCTACTACATTATCTGTACTCAGAGTTATCACTGTGTTATCTGTGGTGTTACATAGGACTGCAGGTGACATCTACTACATTATCTGTACTCAGAGAGTTATCACTGTGTTATCTGTGGTGTTACATAGAACTGCAGGTGACATCTACTACATTATCTGTACTCAGAGAGTTATCACTGTGTTATCTGTGGTGTTACATAGGACTGCAGGTGACATCTACTACATTATCTGTACTCAGAGAGTTATCACTGTGTTATCTGTGGTGTTACATAGGACTGCAGGTGACATCTACTACATTATCTGTACTCAGAGAGTTATCACTGTGTTATCTGTGGTGTTACATAGAACTGCAGGTGACATCTACTACATTATCTGTACTCAGAGAGATATCACTGTGTTATCTGTGGTGTTACATAGGACTGCAGGTGACATCTCCTACATTATCTGTACTCAGAGAGTTATCACTGTGTTATCTGTGATGTTACATAGGACTGCAGGTGACATCTACTACATTATCTGTACTCAGAGAGATATCACTGTGTTATCTGTGGTGTTACATAGGACTGCAGGTGACATCTCCTACATTATCTGTACTCAGAGAGTTATCACTGTGTTATCTGTGGTGTTATATAGGACTGCAGGTATCATCTACTACATTATCTGTACTCAGAGAGTCATTACTGTGTTATCTGTGCTGTTACATAGGACTGCAGGTGACATCTACTACATTATCTGTACTCAGAGAGTCATCACTGTGCTATCTGTGATGTTACATAGGACTGCAAGTGACATCTACTACATTATCTGTACTCAGAGAGATATCACTGTGTTATCTGTGGTGTTACATAGGACTGCAGGTGGCATCTACTACATTATCTGTACTCAGAGAGATATCACTGTGTTATCTGTGGTGTTACATAGGACTGCAGGTGACATCTCCTACATTATCTGTACTCAGAGAGTTATCACTGTGTTATCTGTGATGTTACATAGGACTGCAGGTGACATCTACTACATTATCTGTACTCAGAGAGATATCACTGTGTTATCTGTGGTGTTACATAGGACTGCAAGTGACATCTACTACATTATCTGTACTCAGAGAGTCATTACTGTGTTATCTGTGCTGTTACATAGGACTGCAGGTGACATCTACTACATTATCTGTACTCAGAGAGTCATCACTGTGCTATCTGTGATGTTACATAGGACTGCAAGTGACATCTACTACATTATCTGTACTCAGAGAGATATCACTGTGTTATCTGTGGTGTTACATAGGACTGCAGGTGGCATCTACTACATTATCTGTACTCAGAGAGATATCACTGTGTTATCTGTGGTGTTACATAGGACTGCAGGTGACATCTCCTACATTATCTGTACTCAGAGAGTTATCACTGTGTTATCTGTGATGTTACATAGGACTGCAGGTGACATCTACTACATTATCTGTACTCAGAGAGATATCACTGTGTTATCTGTGGTGTTACATAGGACTGCAGGTGACATCTACTACATTACCTGTACTCAGAGAGTTATCACTGTGTTATCTGTGGTGTTACATAGGACTGCAGGTGACATCTACTAATAATAATAATAATCTTTATTTTTATATAGCGCTAACATATTCCGCAGCGCTTTACAGTTTTGCACACATTATTGTCGCTGTCCCCGATGGGGCTCACATTCTAGATTCCCTATCAGTATGTTTTTGGAGTGTGGGAGGAAACCGGAGTACCCGGAGGAAACCCACGCAAACACGGGAGAACATACAAACTCCTTGCAGATGTTGTCCTAGGTGGGATTCGAACCCAGGACCCCAGCGCTGCAAGGCTGTAGTGCTATCCACTGAGCCACCGTGCTGCCCTAACTGTACTCAGAGAGTTATCACTGTGTTATCTGTGGTGTTACATAGGACTGCCTGTGACATCTACTACATTATCTGTACTCAGAGAGATATCACTGTGTTATCTGTGGTGTTACATAGGACTGCAGGTGACATATACTACATTATCTGTACTCAGAGAGTTATCACTGTGTTATCTGTGGTGTTACATAGGACTGCAGGTGACATCTACTATATTATCTGTACTCAGAGAGTTATCACTGTGTTATCTGTGGTGTACATAGGACTGCAGGGACATCTACTCATTATCTGTACTCAGAGAGTATCACTGTGTTATCTGTGTGTTCATAGACTGCAGTGACATCTACTCATTCTGTACTCAAGAGATATCACTGTGTATCTGTGTGTTACATAGGACTGCAGGTGACATCTACTACATTATCTGTACTCAGAGAGTATCACTGTGTTATCTGTGGTGTACATAGGACTGCAGGTGACATCTACTACATTATCTGTACTCAAGGTTATC
Source organism: Oophaga sylvatica (assembly GCA_033576555.1). NCBI lineage: Eukaryota > Metazoa > Chordata > Amphibia > Anura > Dendrobatidae > Oophaga > Oophaga sylvatica. The sequence continues at coordinate 80,264 of JARQOD010001740.1, read as the reverse complement.
ACTGTGTATCTGTGGTGTTACAAGGACTGCAGGTGACACACTACATTATCTGTACTCAGAGAGTTATCACTGTTACTGTGGTGTTACATAGGACTGCAGTGACATCTACTACATTATCTGTACTCAAGAGTTACACTGTTATATGGTTTACATAGGACTGCAGGTGACATCTACTACATTATCTGTACTCAAGAGTTATCACTGTGTTATCTGTGGTGTTACATAGGACTGCAGGACATCTACTAATTATCTGTACTCAGAGAGTATCACTGTGTTATCTGTGGTGTTACATAGGACTGCAGGTGACTACTACATTATCTGTACTCAAGAGTTATCACTGTGTTATCTGTGGTGTTACATAGGACTGCAGTGACATCTACTACATTATCTGTACTCAAGAGTATCACTGTGTTATCTGTGTGTTACATAGGACTGCAGGTGACATCTACTACATTATCTGTACTCAGAGAGTTATCACTGTTATCTGTGGTGTTACATAGGACTGCAGGTGACATCTACTACATTATCTGTACTCAGAGAGTTATCACTGTGTTATCTGTGGTGTTACATAGGACTGCAGGTGACATCTACTACATTATCTGTACTCAGAGAGTTATCATTGTGTTATCTGTGGTGTTACATAGGACTGCAGGTGACATCTACTACATTATCTGTACTCAGAGAGGTATCACTGTGTTATCTGTGGTGTTACATAGGACTGCAGGTGACATCTCCTACATTATCTGTACTCAGAGAGATATCACTGTGTTATCTGTGGTGTTACATAGGACTGCAGGTGACATCTACTCCATTATCTGTACTCAGAGAGGTATCACTGTGTTATCTGTGGTGTTACATAGGACTGCAGGTGACATCTACTACATTATCTGTACTCAGAGAGATATCACTGTGTTATCTGTGGTGTTACATAGGACTGCAGGTGACATCTACTACATTATCTGTACTCAGAGAGATATCACTGTGTTATCTGTGGTGTTACATAGGACTGCAGGTGACATCTTCTACATTATCTGTACTCAGAGAGTTATCACTGTGTTGTCTGTGGTGTTACATAGGACTGCAGGTGACATCTACTACATTATCTGTACTCAGAGAGTTATCACTGTGTTATCTGTGGTGTTACACAGGACTGCAGGTGACATCTACTACATTATCTGTACTCAGAGAGTTATCACTGTGTTATCTGTGGTGTTACATAGGACTGCAGGTGACATCTACACTCCCTGACAGAAGTTATGTCGCTTATCCATGTTATGTAATTGAAAGCTTATAACCTGACGTTAAATTCATCCATTGGTTGTATAAATTATTCTTTTGAAAGCTGAAGCCCTCCAAAATGTGGTTTAGGTTAAGAAAATAAATTGGCATCAATGCAGAAATATTGATCATTTAATGGACACAGAATGGTCAGATTTTGGCAAGACAAAAGTTTTGTCGCCCACAGAAAGTAATGTGATATTCAAACAAATAATTATCTTAAAATACAAATATATGTTGCATAACATTGGTGAATGAAGTTGTGGTGCTATTAGAGTCATATTTAATATTCTGTGTGACTTCCATGAGATTGAAGGACTGCATCCATGCGGTTCAACAATGATTCATACAATTTATTAATGAAGTCATCAGGAATAGCACAGAATGCAGTCGTACATGCCTCCCAGAGTTCATCGAGATTCTTTGGTTTTGTCTTCCAAGCTTCCTCTTTCATCCTACCCCAAACATGCTCAATGATGTTCATGTCTGGTGACTGGGCTGGCCAGTCCTTGAGCACTTTGATCTTTTTTGTCTGGAGGAACTAAGAGGTAGCTAATACTTCTTGATATTTTAGGCTATTGATATTGCCTTCCACCTTGCAAATGTTTTGCACACCCTCATACTGAATGTAACCCCAGACCATGATCTTTCCCCACCAAATTTAACTGTTTTCTGGGGGTATTTTGGATCCATATGGGCTCCAGTAGGTCTCCTGCAGTATTTGCGGCGGCTGTGGTGTAATTCTACTGAAGATTCATCAGAGAAATCCATCTTCTGCCACTTTTCCAGCGTCCATCTGTTTAGTAGGCTGTGGGATGGTTTTTTATTTGCCTTTTATTTAGTGCTGGCTTCTGGGCACTGAATCGACTATGGAGGCCATTTCAAGACAGAATCCTACAAACTGTTCTAGTTGACACAGGGACTTGAGGTGACCAGGCCTGTTGGAGCTCTGCTGCAGTGGAAGAGGGGCTTGCTTTGGATTTTCTAACCAACAAATGTTCCTCCTGAGCAGTTGTCTTGCGGGGTTTGCCGGACCTGGGCTTGTCAAACCCATCTCCAGTCTCTTCAAATCTTTTTTTAATTCTTTGTACTTGACGCTGAGACACATTAAAGGTGCCAGCCACCTCTGCAGTGGATCTGGTCTTCAGCCTCTTGATAATCAAGGATTTGGTCGCAGGGTGGATTTTTGGCATGTTGTCAGAGCTCAAGTTGCAGTTCAAGTGAAGGTCTGGGGTGCTGGGTTTCTTTTTATACACACCCACTAATTAATCGATCATTTACTGATCACTGGTGAGGATGTAAACTAGGATTGGGTGCATTATATGACCAGGCGACAAAACTTTTGTCTTGCCAAAATCTTACCATTCTGTGTCCATTAAATGATCAATATTTCTGCATTGATGTCAATTTATTTTCTTAAACCACATTTCAGAGGGTTTCAGATTTCAAAAGAATAATTCATACAACCAATGGATGAATTTAAGGTCAGGTTATAAGCTTTTATTTACATAACATGGATAAGCGACATAACTTCTGTCAGGGAGTGTACCACATCTGTTGTTGCTGGGGGATCAGCGCAATGGCCTCTTTTGCTTGTGAGGGATCAGTGTCGCAGCCTCTGTTGCTGGCTGGGGATCAGCAGCACAGCCTCTGTTGCTGGCGGGGGATCAGCGTTTCAGCCTCTGTTGCTGGCTGGGGATCAGCGTTGCAGCCTCTGTTGCTGGCTGGGGATCAGCAGCACAGCCTCTGTTGCAGGTGGGGGATCAGCGTCGCAGCCTCTGTTGCTGGCTGGGGATCAGCAGCACAGCCTCTGTTGCTGGCAGGGGATCAGTGTCGCAGCCTCTGTTGCAGGCGGGGCATCAGCATTGCAGCCTCTGTTGCTGGCCGGGGATCAGCGTCGCAGCCTCTGTTGCTGGCTGGGGATCAGCAGCACAGCCTCTGTTGCTGGCAGGGGATCAGTGTTGCAGCCTCTGTTGCTGGCTGGGGATCAGCAGCACAGCCTCTGTTGCTGGCAGGGGATCAGCGTCGCAGCCTCTGTTGCTGGCTGGGGATCAGCAGCACAGCCTCTGTTGCTGGCAGGGGATCAGTGTCGCAGCCTCTGTTGCAGGCGGGGCATCAGCGTCGCAGCCTCTGTTGCTGGCCGGGGATCAGCGTCGCAGCCTCTGTTGCTGGCGGGGATCAGTGTCGCAGCCTTTTGCTGGCGGGGCATCAGCGTCGCAGCCTCTGTTGCTGGCGGGGATCAGTGTCGCAGCCTGTTGCTGGCAGGGCATCAGCGTCGCAGCCTCTGTTGCTGGCGGGGAATCAGCAGCACTGCCTCTGTTGCTGGCAGGGGCATCAGCGTCGCAGTCTCTGTTGCTGGCAGGGGATCAGCGTCGCAGCCTCTGTAGCTGGCGAAGGCATCAGCGTCGCAGCCTCTGTTGCTGGCAGGGGATCAGCGTTGCAGCCTCTGTTGCTGGCGGGGATAAGTGTCGCAGCCTGTTGCTGGCAGGGCATCAGCGTCACAGCCTCTGTTGCTGGCGGGGGATCAGCGTCGCAGCCTCTGTTGCTGGCAGGGCATCAGCGTCACAGCCTCTGTTGCTGGCAGGGCATCAGCGTCGCAGCCTCTGTTGCTGGCGGGGAATCAGCAGCACTGCCTCTGTTGCTGGCAGGGGCATCAGCGTCGCAGTCTCTGTTGCTGGCAGGGGATCAGCGTCGCAGCCTCTGTAGCTGGCGAAGGCATCAGCGTCGCAGCCTCTGTTGCTGGCAGGGATCAGTGTCGCAGCCTCTGTTGCTGGCGGGGATAAGTGTCGCAGCCTGTTGCTGGCAGGGCATCAGCGTCGCAGCCTCTGTTACTGGCAGGGGATCAGCGTCGCAACCTCTGTACGAGGCATCAGCGTCGCAGCCTCTGTTGCTGGCAGGGGATCAGCGTCGCAGCTTCTGTTGCTGGCGGGGGATCAGTGTCGCAGCCTCTGTTGCTGTCGGGGCATCAGTGTCGCAGCCTCTGTTGCTGGCAGGGGATCAGCGTCGCAGCCTCTGAGGCTGACGGGGGATCAGCGTCGCAGCCTCTGTTGCTGGCAGGGGATCAGCGTCGCAGCCTCTGAGGCTGGTGGGGAATCAGCGTCGCAGCCTCTGTTGCTGGCGGGGATCAGTGTCGCAGCCTCTGTTGCTGTCGGGGCATCAGTGTCGCAGCCTCTGTTGCTGGCAGGGGATTAGCGTCGCAGCCTCTGAGGCTGGTGGGGGATCAGCGTCGCAGCCTCTGAGGCTGGTGGGGGATCAGCGTCGCAGCCTCTGTTGCTGTCGGGGCATCAGTGTCGCAGCCTCTGTTGCTGGCAGGGGATCAGCGTCGCAGCCTTTGAGGCTGGTGGGGGATCAGCGTCGCAGCCTCTGTTGCTGGCAGGGGATCAGCGTCGCAGCCTCTGTTGCTGTCGGGGCATCAGTGTCGCAGCCTCTGTTGCTGGCAGGGGATCAGCGTCGCAGCCTTTGAGGCTGGTGGGGGATCAGCGTCGCAGCCTCTGTTGCTGGCAGGGGATCAGCGTCACAGCCTCTGTTGCTGTCGGGGCATCAGTGTCGCAGCCTCTGTTGCTGGCAGGGGATCAGCGTCGCAGCCTCTGTTACTGGTGGGGGATCAGCATCGTGGGAGATGATTGTTTTTTCCACTTGGGTCTTAAATTGTTTACAGATACATTATCTGGAATTGCGGCTTTCACAAGTAATCCTGTAAGCGATAATGGAGTCCAGCGTTCTGCAAATCCACAGTCTGAAGGCAGACATCCTCAATCCACATGTATCGACCCGCCACCACAATTGTGGATTACCAGGGCAATGGGGTACTCAGAGCCGAGCCCATGGAAGTCTATGGGGTTTGTCACAGGTAGCTGTGGCTCGGTCTGTGGCCCGGGCGGTCTGGCGTATGTTGAGGATATATTTACAGGGGATAGGTTTATATACAGTTCGTGACGCCACCTGTAGTGTTCTGGTAATTAGTACCAGCGCTGCTGTAGATCTCTGAGGGGATGGTGATGCAGCTAGATGTCGGGTCCCCTACAGGTGGGACTGGTCCCTCAAAGTCTATGGAGTTGGTGAAGTCGAGTGCAGGTAAATAACACAGTCTCACACGGTCAGCGTCTTTCCATACCTTTACTTGTAAGATGTTCAGGCAGGTCCCAGGGAGGCTGATCCAAGGAGAGTGTATCTTGAGACAGCAGCTGGACAAGTTAGGGGCCTCCTTTACTTCCAATACAACGAGTACAACCAGCCTGAAGCGTAGTTCCCTCAAAATCTCCAGCTAATCTATAGCTGTACCGCCCAGTCAGCTTTGTGTTAGGAGCCTTCCTGCGAAGAAGCTGAATTCTTATCTTGTCGTGCACTGACTCAAAGTCTTCACTTCCCCTGACCCCAGTTACGTACTGACTATAAGGGGCTTGTTTGCCGCGACCTAAGGTCCGGTAAATTCCTGGTTTTCTTATCACTGTGCTTGAAACAATAGTGATCCTTCGGTCCCCAGTGACCGGTTGCAATGTGCAGGACTTCTTCAATCCGTAAGCACTATTCCAATAAAACCACTGTGCCTTTCGCCTTGTCCTCGCTGGTAACATAAGCACTCACACTAGCCAAGGGTCGAGTAGTCACTTCTTTCTTTTCCTTCACTTCAAAGTTAGTTACAGATGCTCAGTTTTCAATAGGCAGGAGCACGTCTCTGAACCTTATACCGTCCTTTAGACAGGATACTGAAGACTTTCTGCACTAAACTTCTTCTTTCCTTCCAGTGTATGCTGATGAGGTACAGCTCTGACTAGGCTAAGGTGAATTAAAGCACCTATACTAGACTCCACTTTCCGAACTGATGATAGAGCAATCTGGACTCCTTCCTCCCTCCAGACGTCCTCTCTCTCTGAAGTCCAGACACAGACTGACTGACCACTCCCTCAAAGTAAACTCCACTACCCTAAGGGTGTGTCTAGTATATGTTGAGTGAATGGATATTTAGCATTAAACTGCTGTCTCGCCACACACTCTCCAGGGTACTGCGTGTGCCTACCACCAGGGCTACACATTCCCCATGGTAAAAGACAGCACTCCCGGGCTGTAAAATACAAAAGAGACATTTTTGTTTATGCATGAAAACATTAAACAATTAACATTGGTTCGTCCCATCCGGGAGGTGAGGAAATCTTGAACGTTGCAAACATTATAGAAAATACAAATATTAAATAGCATTCAATAAATATACAATATACTTGTGAAGGACCCGCACCAAACCTTCAACGTGGGTCCTGGGTGGGCTGCAGGACATCCAATTGCAGACCTCACTCAGTGCCACACCACACGGGTTTTGTTTTCAGAGGTAGTTGTACTGGTTTATGTAAAACCAAGATAAGGCACAGAAGCGCAACTATTTACAAGTAAGTTCTGGGCTGGCATAGTCCTCAACCTCCAAGTCCAATGTAAAACCAAAGACATATTATATAATATCACATAATACTAAAGTGCAAAAACTTTTTCTGGTTACTGTTTACCCAGCCGGGCATTCTACAGTTAGCAAAATATATATGCATTATATATATACTCTTCAACTGGTGCTAAATTCTATAAAACATTTTCAAACTTTTTTTTACTTATGGTAGATCCTATAGGGATCTCACCAATTCTTCTTTTCTATTTATTCATTTTCAAATAATACACTTTCCAATACATTTTCCACCCCGGGGCTGGAACAATGCAATGGGCCCTAGATCCCAGGACTAGCAAATCATGCGCTGCGATTAGGGTCTGGGTCGCCACAGTTCTCGTGCGAACCTCTAGGGGCGCAACGGGTACATTCTCCTCACGTGACACCGATTGCGTTTCAATCACAGTTAACGATATGGACCGTGTCATGGATTGCGATTGAGACTGGGTCGCATGTTGCGATGAAGATATAACTTTCTTTTGCGATGAACTCTGGGTCGCTAGTTGCGATGAATTTGCAGGGGGCGATGCTGGGGCACGGCCGGATACTGCTTGAGCTGGAGATGGGGACGCTGCGGTCAGGGTGACGGTACCTGCGTCTGGGACGGGGTCACGGACGATGGTGACGTTAAGGGCATACCATCCCTTCATTCCCCAGTGCCGCGTATATGTGACGATGTCTCCATTTACTAAGTCCCTTCCGAGATGGCCTTGCGGCAGGTGGGATTCTACGTCACGCCTGCTGACAAAGACCCCTGGGTAGAGGCCCGGTTCACGGATAAAGCCCCAGCCCTTCCGGAGCTGGAACTCAGTCACACACCCCTGCCGCCGCGGTTCCCTCAGGGTACCTTTATCTCTCCGGACACTCTCTTTGTCCGCGATCAGCTCTGCATATTGTCGCTGACGGTTCCGCTGAGTTTCCCGCTCTTCTTCCTGCTGGCGTTTCTTCTTCTCCTCACGACGCTGCCACTCATATTCCCACTGGGCGGTGTAGGCGACGTCATCCAGGCGCGCCATTTCGTCCCAGTCCACATCTGGTAGTGACGGACAGGACCCCTCCGGTGTCCCTGCCGGGGACCGATCATCTGCTGCGGCCTCTTGGCCGGGCGGGCGTTCCGGGATTGGCTGTACCTCCTCAACCTCCTTCGCTTCCACCGCTTCACCGGTGGGATCGGGATCGGTACTTTCGGGGGCAGCCTCCGGTTGCTCCTTCGCCTTGGGCAGCAGACTCTTCGGTATCTGGAATCGTGGGGGGTCGTTGAGGGGAGAGATCACCGTGTCCCACAGCCTCCGCTGTTCCAGGGTACGCCGGCGTCTCTCGATCTCTTCAAATCCAGGTTGGTGCTGGACCATCTTCTTCAGGCGTGCATTTTCTTCTTGAATCTCTAGCAACGCCTGCTGCAGGTGCAGGACCACGGATAACTCCGGTGCTGGTGGCAGCTTGGCTGGGGCACGGGGCCTGCCTTCCTCCGCTTCCCTGCTCGGCTGCACACGTCCTGCCTCCATGATGTTCCAGAAGATTCTTTCTTCTTTCTGCGGAGACATCCGGTCTCTTCCGTGGAGGTGGGATTTGCGTCTCCTCCTCTTCGCAGGGAAGGTGAAGAGGAGGCGGACCTCCTTTGCTGTAGGGCAGGATCGCATGTTGTAATAGCACTTTGAGAGGACAGGCATTTTCTTCGCGCCACAGGGGGGTAGACGCCCACGAAGGTACGCCCACCTTCTTCTCCAGCGCCTGAGGGCGCGAATATGGCGACAAAAATGGCGATTTTGGCGCCAAAAGTGCAAACAGTCCTTTTTCACAAAAACAATTCCTTAGGCACACAGGGCTCGCAATTCCGCGAGTTTCGCATCCTGTTCGTGACGCCAAGTTGTATCGACCCGCCACCACAATTGTGGATTACCAGGGCAATGGGGTACTCAGAGCCGAGCCCATGGAAGTCTATGGGGTTTGTCACAGGTAGCTGTGGCTCGGTCTGTGGCCCGGGCGGTCTGGCGTATGTTGAGGATATATTTACAGGGGATAGGTTTATATACAGTTCGTGACGCCACCTGTAGTGTTCTGGTAATTAGTACCAGCGCTGCTGTAGATCTCTGAGGGGATGGTGAGGCAGCTAGATGTCGGGTCCCCTACAGGTGGGACTGGTCCCTCAAAGTCTATGGAGTTGGTGAAGTCGAGTGCAGGTAAATAACACAGTCTCACACGGTCAGCGTCTTTCCATACCTTTACTTGTAAGATGTTCAGGCAGGTCCCAGGGAGGCTGATCCAAGGAGAGTGTATCTTGAGACAGCAGCTGGACAAGTTAGGGGCCTCCTTTACTTCCAATACAACGAGTACAACCAGCCTGAAGCGTAGTTCCCTCAAAATCTCCAGCTAATCTATAGCTGTACCGCCCAGTCAGCTTTGTGTTAGGAGCCTTCCTGCGAAGAAGCTGAATTCTTATCTTGTCGTGCACTGACTCAAAGTCTTCACTTCCCCTGACCCCAGTTACGTACTGACTATAAGGGGCTTGTTTGCCGCGACCTAAGGTCCGGTAAATTCCTGGTTTTCTTATCACTGTGCTTGAAACAATAGTGATCCTTCGGTCCCCAGTGACCGGTTGCAATGTGCAGGACTTCTTCAATCCGTAAGCACTATTCCAATAAAACCACTGTGCCTTTCGCCTTGTCCTCGCTGGTAACATAAGCACTCACACTAGCCAAGGGTCGAGTAGTCACTTCTTTCTTTTCCTTCACTTCAAAGTTAGTTACAGATGCTCAGTTTTCAATAGGCAGGAGCACGTCTCTGAACCTTATACCGTCCTTTAGACAGGATACTGAAGACTTTCTGCACTAAACTTCTTCTTTCCTTCCAGTGTATGCTGATGAGGTACAGCTCTGACTAGGCTAAGGTGAATTAAAGCACCTATACTAGACTCCACTTTCCGAACTGATGATAGAGCAATCTGGACTCCTTCCTCCCTCCAGACGTCCTCTCTCTCTGAAGTCCAGACACAGACTGACTGACCACTCCCTCAAAGTAAACTCCACTACCCTAAGGGTGTGTCTAGTATATGTTGAGTGAATGGATATTTAGCATTAAACTGCTGTCTCGCCACACACTCTCCAGGGTACTGCGTGTGCCTACCACCAGGGACTACACACACACTGTGTGTACAGGTCAGCCGGCGGCGGGCTCGCCTGGGACTGGAGTAATGGGGTCACAGTGAGCCCCTGCTGTCCTATATACACAGGTCCCTGTGGACGATACGCGGCTGCTGATACATAGTCACCTCATAGAGATCAATGCAGCCTGGGATCACTGTTAGTCAGGGGTGGGATTCAAATTTTTAACAACAGGTTCTGTGTTTGTGTGTCGGTAAACCACACCCTTTTTAAGCCACACCCATTTTGAAGCCACACCCCCGAAGCCTGCAGAATGGGATTCCCTCAAGAGGTTCTGCAGCAGCTGGGTTGTGATTCATACATATACGTTCCCTCCGCAGCTGCAGAACCTCTTTTTAAAGAAGGGGGGAGGTATAGCTAGTCAGAGGCTGAAGGATTACATCACTGCTCCCCACGTTCTGCTGGGACTTGTAGTCCTGAAGGAACTGCAGGATCCAGGTGTGATTAATTTTTTCCACATAAAAGGTTTTAGGCAAAAACAGGTTCTGCAGCAAGGCAGCCCCTCATAGCTTCACAAAAACCACTCCACCCTCCTTCCCTTCCCTCTTTAAAATGAGGTTCTGCAGCAGCTAAGGAGCCGCAGGCAAGAAGGAAGGGCTCCTGGCACTGAATGTGCCTAAATAATACAGTGCCCAAATAATACAGTCACAGAGTGCCCAAATAATACCGTCATATAATGCTCAAACAATACAGTGCCAAATAATATCATCACATAGTGCTCATATAATACCTCATACAGTGCCCAAATAATACAGTGACATACTGCCCAAATAGCACATACTGCCCAAATAGTCTCCAGGCCAGGCCAGCCCCAGGTAGCGCCGCAGCTCAGGCAGCTGCTCACACTGTCATACAGTGCTGAGGGCCCACTGCCCAGCCCCAAATAATACAGTGACATACTACACTCACTGCCCAAATAGTGTCCAGGCCAGGCCAGCCCCAGGCAGCTGCTCACACACACAGTACCTCAGAGACTCTGCAGCTCTGCCTCGCAGCCTCTGCTCTCTCCTCTCTCTTCAGCTCCTCCTCGTGACTGAAGATGGCCGCGGCGCGCCGCTACCCAATCGCCGCACTGCAGAGATCAGTCCGCGGGGGCTGGCGGTGTGTTGCGGTCAGAGGTGTATCTAGGCTTTCTGGCACCCGGGGCAAGAATTTGTTTCGGCGCCCCCCCCCCCGCACACATGCGATTTGCACACTTAGTCATGTACCGACGAGCTGCTCTCCCTAATGCTCTCAATGTTCAGTGAAAATCTGAGAGAAGCAGGAGGAGAAGCTCGATGTCACAGGACCATAAGTATGAAAATGGCATGAGTGAAGTGTCCATGTGACGACTGCTGGAACCTGCAGAGCTGAATCCTGACATTGCAGCTTCTGAATCCTCACAACTAATGCTCTGCACACTTTTAGGGTTCTCCCTTACCGGTGGTGAGAGTACACGGTCATGTCAGCACAAGCATGTGATTTATATACTTCTGGCCACATTCCGACTAGACGTGCCCGGCCTCGCTCCGTTCCTTTTCATTGAATGAGGCCACACATGTCTAGTCAGCATGTGACCGCATGTATGTAAATCACCGGCACGAGAGAATCCTGACAGCGTGCAGTGTGCACTGTGAGAATTCAGAAATTGACTAATTCTCATGTTTTTATTTATGTTAGGAGCATTAAAGGGGTTGTCCAGGTTTGTGCTGAGTCTGCAGTCATTCTATGTGACACAGACCTGGAGAACCCCTTTAATGCTCCTAACAAATAAAGACATGAGAATTAGTCAGTATCACAAATAATATTTACATCCAGATACCTTATAGATGACGCTGTCTCTGGAGTCGTTCTTCTTTTTTTCATCTTGTCCAGATCCCATGATGAGTTTTCTCATCCACAGCCGTCTCTGCAGACCTCCATCTTCTCCAGTCTTCTGCACCAACTCTCCACACGATGCCCTTAAAGACAGAAGAGTCATTATAATGCCCCTAAATAAAAATATCTGCAATATACTGTCACCTCACACTATTCACCTCCCTCCTCACACATCCCCCTGTTCAGCATACTGTCTCCTCATATATTTACCCCCTCACTATACTGTCTGCTCACACATACCCTCACTCCCCAGACTGTGTCCACATACATTCACCCGTTCACCCATACTGTCTGCAACCATCCCCCATACTGTTTCCTTATACATACATACTCTTCAGTACCCTCAAATCCCCCCACACATATTAAATACCCCCATCCCCACTCCAAATCCCCAGCCCCCACACATAAAATAGCCCCCATCCCCACTCCAAATCCCCCCACACATAAAATAGCCCCTCATCCCCACTCCAAATCCCCCCACACATACAATAGCCCCCCATCCCCACTCCAAATCCCCCACACATAAAATAGTCCCCCATCCCCACTCCAAATCCCCCCACACATACAATAACCCCCATCCCCACTCCAAATCCCCCCACACATAAAATAGCCCCCCATCCCCACTCCAAATCCCCCCACACATAAAATAGTCCCCCATCCTCACTCCAAATCCCCCCACACATACAATAACCCCCATCCCCACTCCAAATCCCCCCACACATAAAATAGCCCCCCATCCCCACTCCAAATCCCCCCACACATAAAATAGCCCCCCATCCCCACTCCAAATCCCCCCACACATAAAATAGTCCCCCATCCTCACTCCAAATCCCCCCACACATAAAATAGTCCCCCATCCCCACTCCAAATCCCCCCACATAAAATAGCCCCCCATCCCCACTCCAAATCCCCCACACATAAAATAGCCCCCATCCCCACTCCAAATCCCCCCACACATAAAATAGCCCCTCATCCCCACTCCAAATCCCCCCACACATAAAATAGCCCACCATCCCCACTCCAAATCCCCCCACACATAAAATAGCCCCCCATCCCCACTCCAAATACCCCACACATAAAATAGTCCCCCATCCCCACTCCAAATCCCCCCACACATACAATAACCCCCATCCCCACTCCAAATCCCCCCACACATAAAATAGCCCCCCATCCCCACTCCAAATCCCCCACACATAAAATAGTCCCCCATCCCCACTCCAAATCTCCCCACACATACAATAACCCCCATCCCCACTCCAAATCCCCCACACATAAAATAGCCCCCCATCCCCACTCCAAATCCCCCCACACATAAAATAGTCCCCATCCTCACTCCAAATCCCCCCACACATAAAATAGTCCCCCATCCCCACTCCAAATCCCCCCCACATAAAATAGTCCCCCATCCCCACTCCAAATTCCCCCACACATAAAATAGCCCCCCATCCCACTCCAAATCCCCCCCACATAAAATAGCCCCCCATCCCCACTCCAAATCCCCCCACACATAAAATAGCCCCCCATCCCCACTCCAAATCCCCCACACATAAAATAGCCCCCCATCCCCACTCCAAATCCCCCCACACATAAAATAGCTCCCCATCCCCACTCCAAATCCCCCCACACATAAAATAGTCCCCCATCCCCACTCCAAATCCCCGGCCCCCACACATAAAATAGACCCCATCCCCAAATCCCCACACACATAAAGTAACCCCCCATCCCCACTCTAAATTCACCCCCCCATAATCACACATTATGCCCCCCCCATCTTCGGTGGTATCTTCAGCTCCATATTGGAGCACACTTACCACCATCGTTCCCCCACCTTGCCGCCGCCGGCCAATGACGTCAGCAGCGTGATCACATGACCTGATCACGCTGCTGGCGTCGCTCTGACCCGCAGTCAGAGCTTCAATTGTACTGGCGTCTATATAGACGCCAGTGCAATTGATCCCTGGGAGCCGGCACGCAGCAGCTTCTCTGCGCCGGCTGTCAGCTTGACAGCCGGCACAGGGAACCGCCGACTCTCAGGTGCAAAATAGTTCTGGATCGCCGCTCTCATTCTCCCCGGTTCGGGGAACCGGCTGCTTTTTGAACAACCGGTTCCATCGAACCGGGGAGAACCGGCTGAATCCCACCCTGCTGTTAGTGTCTCTGCCTCCCGTACAGCAGGTCCTGTATTATATCAGTGATGTCATTGAAAGGTCCCTGAGCCAGGAAGTGGTGGGCGAGCTGCTGCTTCTGCACGATCTGGCACCCTACAGTAAAAGCGTGTCCTCGTCCTGGTGTGCTGCTGTGTGTGAGGTGCATCACATTTAGTTGTGGTCCATAGTCCTCCACTGCTTCCAGGCTTTCATCCTCAAGAACCTTCACAGCAAACAATACAGAGGACACTGAATACATTAAAGCAGTAAAATGTTTACTTGGCAGCTTACAATCATTACATTGAAACATGTGGGATAGTGACAACGGGTTATAGTCTTTCCCACAGGTAGCAGACATAACTTCAGCCCTAGTTCTCGGTATGGGTAGAGCATCTGTCTCGACCACGCACCACAATTGTGGGTTACCAGGGCAATGGGGTACCCAGAACCGAGCCCATGGAAGTCTATGGGGTTGTCACAGGTAGCGCTGGCTCGGTCTGTGGCCCTGGCGGTCAGGCGTATGTTGGGGGGGGTATATTTACAGGGGATAGGTATATATATACAGTTCGTGACGCCACCTGTAGTTCTCTGGTAATTTGTACCAGCGCTGCTGTAGATCTCTGAGGGGATGGTGAGGCAGCTAGATGTCGGGTCCCCTACAGGTGGGACTCTTCCCTCAGGTCGATAGTTATGGTGGGGTTGTGCAGAGATGCAATCAAATAACTCAGTCTCACACCGTCAGCGTCTTTCCATACCTTTTACTTGTCAGATGGTAAGACAGGTCCCAGGGAGGCTGATCCGATGGAGAATGTGCTTTGGGGTAGCAGCTGAACAAGTTAGGGGCCTCCTTCACTTCCACAATGGTAATGAGTCCAACCAGCATAAAGCGTAGTTCACTCCAATTTCTCCAGCTTCTACCAAGCTGTACTGCCCGGTCAGTTTTGTGGTCGGAGCCTTCCAGTGATGGAACTAGGTTCTTATTTTTGCTGATCAGGCTCAAAGTTCCTATTCCACCTGACCCCTGTTACGTACTGACACTCCAAGGGCTGCTTGCCGCGACCTAAGGTCCAGTAAGCCTCTGGTTTTCCTATCACTATGCCTGGAGCAATAGTGACGCTTCGGTCCCCAGTGACCGGTGAAATTGTGCAGGATAATCCAATCCTAAGGCACTTCTGAATTCCTTCCACTATGCCTTTCGCCTTGTCCGCGCTTGTAGCATAAGCACTCCACACTTCCAAAGGTCATATAAATCAATCCTTCCTTACTTCTTTCTTGGAGCTTGCTGACAGAATCTCAGTATTCTCTAGGCAGGAGCACGTCAACTGAACCTCACTGTCCTTGGGACAGGCGACTGAAGTATCTGCAACTAACTCTTCTTTCTCAAAAGATGTCTCCGTCTGTCTTCTAGTGGGGCACAGCTCTGACTAGGCTGAGGTGAACTGGCTCACCTGTACTAGCCTCCACTTTAAGAACTGCTGACAGGATCTGGCTGGACTGCTTCCTCCCTCCACGTCCAGGCTAGACTCACTCCTCTGTCTTTCTGACAGGAAACTCTCTGACTCACTGGCTACATACCCTATGGGTGTGTCTAAGTGTGTGATGGAGTGAATGTTTATTGAGCATTAAACTGCTACCTCTCCGCACATTCTCCAGGGTACTGCGTGTGCCTTCACACCAGGGCTACACACATCCCTCTTGCTAACTCCTGTAGCACTAGGAGTTCTTCTCCACCACAAATAGTGCACCCAGATACCATTACCCCCTGCCTTTGAGAGTTTGAGTCCATCTTTCCCTGTAGCTTCGTAAGCTTAGTGAGAAAAGTCCCTGACGTCCATTTCGAGGTCCCCATGCTGACAAACGGATTCACACGGAAGGGTTCTTTGGCAATCCACTGCCCTGAGTAACAGGCTCATGTTGGCCCTAGCAGCCTAGTACTGTACCTATGATCACTGCTATCACTTCACCACACTTTCTCTAACTTAACTTGACACTTCCTGAACTTGGCACTAACTCTCAATTTCCCCCTCCCCAATCGGAACCATCCGTTACAGTTAACCCTGTCTAGGCTAAACTGCAGCCCCAGGGGGTTTTGCCTTCAGATAGCATACATTACTACCAAATACTTTTAACCAGAGAGTAGACCATCATCTTCACCACTGTTACAACATCACCGGGGGTGGGGCTGACAACTTCACACAGGCTGGTTGTCAGTAACAGAATCCGGCACTGTGACAACGGAACAGATATAACAGTATTATTTTCAGGTCAATGCGCAATCCGACATGTCACAGGTGATCACGGTGCGGTAATTAATATTGTCCTCCGATGTGTTACTACTCGTCTCTGAATTCCTGACAACTTCATAATTAGATCATGTGAAGCGCTCCACCTGCCGCTTCCTCTCACCAGCACGACGCTCCTGTGCCCCAGAGCAATTAGGATGCACCAACAATGGATTAGCAATTAATTTACTTGTTCCAATTCATTGACTTCGGCTTTTCTAATTGACCCCAGAGCTGAGGCTCAACTGGAGAGCAATTAAGATGAGCCATGTGGTGAAACATGACAGCGGAGGCAAAACATCTCCCGACATGTGTGAACGAAGCCTGAAACAGGAGCCCCCAGAGCCGGACTCCCGGTTAACTCAGCAGAAGCGGACAGCCATCACGGGGCCCAGTGACATCACAAGGTGTCAGAACCCCGCCCCATTGACATTGCTACATGATGACTGTGTAAATAAATCATATGGAGCACTTAAGAACATAAATCCACCCATAATCAGTGACCACTAATCTATATATACAGGACTGTGCAAAAGTCTTAGGCATGTGAAAAAATTCTGCAGACTAAAAAGATACTGTGGCGCCCTGAGGGTCCAGTCGCCACAGAGATGTTGCATCGCACCCAGCAGTGTGACACCTGACTCTCAGGTAAGAGGGAAGTGTGGAGCCCAGCTGCGACTGGATCCATATCTTCCAGAAGGATGCACTGAAAGAAGATACCACTAGAGGTCATTATTCACCTTCACACACGTTCATTTATCCCCAAAGACCACCAGAGGGAGCTGTGTAAGACATAAAAAAAGAGCTTAACACAGGAAGCTTGAGCTCAGTCTGCTCATTGGGCTCAGTCTGCTCAGTTAGCTCAGTCAGCTCAGTCTGCAGCAAGGGAAGTGCAGAGCTGAGGTTACAGAGGCTGCAGAGCTATTCAGTTCAGAGCAAGTGGAGTCTAGTACAGAGTGGACAGAAATCACTCCAGCCTAGTCAGAGCTGAATCTAGGAGTGCAACTTAGTGAGAAGCGTGCCGACGCATAGAGAGCGGTGAAGAGGCAGCCCACCAACTGCCAGTGTGTGATAGTGTGAGGATCCAGGTAGGCCGAAGGCGAGTGGAAAGTTAATGAGACAGTGGAGCCTTAATAGCTCACCTCAGCAAGTATTACCGGACACCGGGGTCCGAGCCTATAGGGATCTCCACGACCCATTAGAACACCGGAGTTCCTGGAGGACTACAAGTCCCAGGAGTACCACAGAGCTGATACGTAACAGGATCAGGAGGACAGAGTCCGGCTCGGCCGGCCATCAGGGACCCTGTCCTTTGAGAGAGAAGGTCCAATCACAAAGTCAGCCAGGTACAAGATGGAGACTAAGCTAGGCCCAGCTACACGCAGGCCAAGACTTCATTACAAAAAGGCAGAGAACAGGAGGCCACACACCTACTCAGTGGAGGAATCTGGATGTGCACCCTTCACCCTACAGCGCTCCGGGAAGTGCCTGCAACATCTTCAGTAAAGGTACCAAAGTGACTTATGTGTGTGTCTCCCTTATTGCCCCTGACTGCCGGTCCCCGTCTGTCCTGCATCCCTACACAATTATCTGCCCTGGAGGAGAACTCAGCCTTACTTGTGGAAGGCTTAACATCTAGCTGCACAATATTAACCCTTCAGTGGATCTGCATAGCAGCGCTGGTCATCCTGACCAGGTACCACAAGTGGGGTCACGAATCCCCATATCATTATTCAAGTCACCTGTAAATATCCCACATTTCAGTGAGCGCCCAGGGCAACGGACCGAGCTGTGCTACCCGTGACATTCCCCATAGATATCAACGGACTCGGTGCCGAGTACCCCACGGCCCTGGCGGGCGCTCATCTGTCCTGGCATCACGAACAGGATCTCGTGCCCTGCAGCAACGGAGTAACTTGTGCCCGTTGCCACCGGGTACTGTGTGCCTCACTAAAAGACTGTGTTTTGTATGTGGTGAAGATTTCCCACTATTTGCCCGCCATTTACAGCGCCACGGCGCGAAAACTAGTGGGCGTACCTGCAAAAGCGCGCTGAGTCCTGGACACGCCCCCAACGCTGACGCGGCGGCAGGTCCTGTGGAGAGCTTCAGTGAACGCTCTGACGTCAGAGCGCCGGCGACGCAGGTCCTTCTACACATCGCTGTGCCCTGCGGTGCTGCAGCCCTTCAGAGAAGGTAGGCCACGCTTAACTAGGGGGGCGCAGACATGTCGCAGCAGCAAGCCGACAGCGCGGCCCAGGCCGACGGCCCCCATGACTTACCCACCGGCGCTGCTGCACAGGCTGGAAATGCTGGCCCCTCACCTGGTCCTGTGGCCCCGATAGTACCGCTAACGCTGCCATATATGCCTGGAGCGAAGTGGCTCCCTCAGTACAGCGGCAAGCCAGACACCCTGTCAGGGTTCAAGCGAAAAATATGCAGCATAATGGACATGTACCCTATGACAGAAAAGCAGAGAGCTGCAGTGGTAGTGGGACAATTGACTGGTGCTGCAGAGAGAGAGGTAGAGACTTGGACAGCTGCAGACCAGGAATCAGTGCTTGCAATTTTCTTAAAGCTACAGACTATCTTTGAGGACCGCACTGAAACAGATCTCCGAATGAGGTTTTACCAATGCTCCCAGAAACCAGATGACAGCATTAGGGACTACGCCTGCCGACTACAGGGGGCCCTGCGAGCACTCAAACAGGTTAACCCCATAAGTGTCACCATAGAGAATAAAATGTTAAAAGAACAATTTGTATGGGGACTGAGGTCCCAAGCTGAAAGCAGGACTATGCACTGGTGGTCCTTGGATCATCCTGATGCTACCTTTGATGCCCTTAAGGATATGGCTATAAAAGGTCTGCGACCCCTGGAAACACCCGAGATGGCAACCCAGTGTCACCCGAGTGAAGCCACCCTAAAGCCAGCAGCATCCACCTTTTCCCCGCTGGTTGCGGAAGCTAAAACGCAGATGGCGCCCCCAACTGAGCTGGACTGTCTGCGCTCAGAAGTGCGCCAGCTGACCAAAAACCTGGCCACTGTAATGAGTGCCCTGCAACTGCCGACGGAGGAAGAAGGAAAGATCCTGCTAGCTGACTGCCCAGAGGATGTCCCTTGAATGAACCGGAGGAGAAGGAGGACGTCGCCCCACCGGAGGAGGACAACGCCACCTCCAGGAAGGACCCGCGACCAGCATCATCCTCGCCGAGAGATCATCTGCTACCGCTGCCACAGAGAAGGTCACCCAGCACGTCGGTGTCCTTTAAACGAGCAAATCCTGGTCTGAGGGCCAACACCCAGGAATAGACTCCTCAGGCCCCTCAGACTGGAACCGCAGGTTTGTGGGAGGAAGACCATACCTGTCCATCATACTGGACGGGATCGCAATCCCTGCCCTGCTGGACACTGGATCTCAGGTGACCGTCATACCTGATGTTCTTTACAATAGATACTGGTCCAGTGACGGTCTCCAACCCCCAAACCCTGACTTTGCCGTATACGCCTCTAATGGCCTCCCTCTTGACTTACTGGGGGCTAAAAACGTAGACGTAAAAGTGGGGAGAGTAGAGCTAAAAGATCAGGGACTTCTTGTAGTGAAGACTGTTAATGAGGAAAATGGGTTGAATGTGGTTTTAGGCACTAACATTATTAGCAACTGTTTGGAGGAGGTTGTGTTTTTATTTCAACAGCTCGCCGAAGTTGCCAGACCAAGGCAAAAGGGAGTGATCTGGAAGGAGATTCGGACCCTGATGTGCCAGCAGCAAGTGAAACTGACCGGTGGTGAGATTGGTAATGTACGGGTAACAGACCCGAACCCCATTGTGATACCCCCAATGAGTGAAATGCTTATTTGGTGTAGAGCAGCAATAGGTCTGAGAGGACAGAACTACCAAGCAGTAGTAGAACCCTATTGTTCGGAGCACAGACCTACACTCTTAACTGCCAGAGGGGTAGTGGAGGTACATAATGGGAGGGTGCCAGTGCGTCTTCTCAACTGGGGAGAGGATGAAGTCAAATTACCACGTTATGCCACTGTTGCTAAGTTACATGCTGTGGATAATAACTCCATTTGTGTAGCCCTGGTGTGAAGGCACACGCAGTACCCTGGAGAATGTGTGGAGAGATAGCAGTTTAATGCTCTATACCCATTCACTCAATATACACTAGACACACCCTTAGGTAGTGTAGTGACTCGTAGGGAGTGGTCAGTGTAGATTCGTTGAGTGATTTTGGAGTCAGTTTCCTGTCTTCGGACAGAGCAGACGTGTGGAGTCTAGCTGGGACTTGGAGGGAGGAAGCAGTCCAGCTTGGTTCTATCAGCAGTTCAGCAAGTGGAGGCCAGTAAGGGCGAGATATAGATCACCTCAGCCTGGTCAGAGCTGTACCTCACTTGAAGACATTGATAAAGAAAGAAGAGTTTAGTACAGATATACTTCAGTCTCCTGTCTCAAGGACAGTGAAGGTTCAGAGACGTGCTCCTGCCTAGAAGATTACTGAGAGTCTGGCAACTAACTCTGAAGGAAGAAAAGAAGGAGTGATTATATGACTTTTTGCAAGTGTGAGTGTTTATGCTACAAGCGCGGACAAGGCGAAAGGCACAGTGGAAGGAATATTTAAAAGTGCTTTTGGATTGGAGAAGTCCTGCACGTTGTTACCGGTCACTGGGGACCGAAGGATCACTATAGTTTCAAGCTTAGTGGTAAGAAAACCAGAGGCTTATCGGACCTTAGGTCGCGGCAAGCAGCCCCTAAATAGTCGTACGTAACTGGGTCAGGGGGAGTGAGGACCTTGAGTCTCTGCAGGACAAGATAGGAATTCAGCTCTCTCACAGGAAGGCTCCGACCACAAAACTGACTGGGCAGTACAGCTTTGGAATAGCTGGAGTTATAGAGGGAACTACGCTTCATGCTGGTTGTACTCATCGTTGTGAAAGTAAAGGAGGCCCCTAACTTGTCCAGCTGCTATCTCGAAATACATTCTCCTTGGATCAGCCTCCCTGGGACCTGCCTTACCATCTTACAAGTAAAGGTATGGAAAGACGCTGACCGTGTGAGACTGAGTTATTTACTTGCATGCCTGCACCACCCTGCCTTAACCATCGACCTGAGGAAGAGTCCCACCTGTAGGGGACCCGACATCTAGCTGCCTCACCATCCCCTCAGAGATCTACAGCAGTGCTGGTACAAATTACCAGAGACTACAGGTGGCGTCACGAACTGTATATATATATCCCCTGTAAATATACCCCCCAACATACGCCTGACCGCCAGGGCCACAGACCGAGCCACCGCTACCTGTGACAATCCCATAGACTTCTACGGGCTCGGCTCTGAGTACCCCATTGCCCTGGAAACCCACAATTGTGGTGCGTGGTCGAGACAAATTCACCCAACGGAGCCCTTAACCTCCCCACAACCAGTGGAGGATAACGGTCCGACCACCCAGGTGGAGGATTGGTGTCAGCAGCTCCATGTCGGGACAGACACCACTCCAGCCCACCAGAAACAAGGAGTATACCGAGTAGTTCAGGAGTATGCGCAGGTATTCAGCAAACACCCACTCGACTTTGGGAAAATTAAAGGGGTTCAACATCATATCCCTACAGGCAATCATCCTCCCATTAAAGAACGGTACAGGCCTATACCTCCAGCACACTACCAGAAAGCCAAGGAAATGTTGCATGACATGAAGGAAGCAGGGGTGATAAGGGATAGTTGTAGTCCCTGGGCAGCACCTCTAGTCCTAGTCAAGAAAAAGGATGGAAGCATGAGAATGTGTGTAGATTACAGACAAGTAAATCGCATTACACATAAAGATGCATACCCTTTACCACGCATTGAGGAATCCTTAGCTGCATTAAAAAATGCTAATTACCTTTCCACCCTTGACCTCACTAGTGGGTACTGGCAAGTAGCTGTGGCTGAGGAGGATCGGGAGAAGACGGCTTTCACCACCCCGATGGGACTCTGTGAGTTCGACAGGATGCCGTTTGGACTCAGCAGTGCCCCTGGAACGTTCCAGAGAGTGATGGAGAGCTGCCTGGGACACCTCAACTTTGAAACCGTGTTACTGTACCTGGACGACGTAATTGTGTACTCCAAGACGTATGAAGATCACTTGAAGCACCTGGCGGAGGTATTCGAGTCACTGTCCAAGTATGGGATGAAACTGAAGCCTTCAAAGTGCCATCTGCTCAAACAAAAGGTACAGTATCTGGGACATATTGTCAGCTCAGAAGGAGTAGCGCCAGACCCTGAGAAGATCACCGCCATCCAGAAATGGCCAGAGCCGAAAAATCTCAGGGAGGTGCGACAGTTCCTGGGACTGACAGGATACTACCGAGGTTTGTGAAGGATTACACCAAGAAAGCAGCGCCTCTGCAAGACCTCCTGGTGGGACAGTCCCTCAAGAGCAGAAATTCTCCATTCTATTGGGGTAAAGAACAGGCTGAGGCATTCAAGGAAATGAAGGAGATCCTGACAGGTGATGAGATCCTAGCCTATCCTGACTACAGCCAGCCGTTCCTGCTGTATACTGATGCCAGCAATGAAGGATTGGGAGCTGTCCTCAGTCAGAAGCAAAATGGCCTGGAGAAAGTCATCGCCTATGCAAGCAGGAAGCTTCGCCCGACCGAGAGGAACCCAGAGAACTATAGCAGCTTCAAGTTGGAGTTCCTGGCACTGGTCTGGGCCATCACGGAGAGGTTTAAAGCACTACTTAGCCTCCAGCAAGTTCACTGCCTACACCGATAATAACCCCTTGACGCATCTTGAAACAGCTAAGCTGGGAGCCATGGAACAACGCTGGATGGCTCGGCTGTCAAACTACCAATTCACAATCAAGTACCGAGCGGGCCGCAAGAATGCCAACGCTGATGCCCTGTCCAGGATGCCTCATGAGTCGGACACAGAAGAAGAAGTGGATGATCTGGAAGAGATTGAACTACCTGCCTTTCACAGGAATGGGATGATCCACGAGCAACAAGCCTGCAGGAGGCAGCATGGTAAGACGTTAAATCCTTTACCTCACCACAGCTGGAAGGAGACTCAGGACAGCGATCCAGTTGTCAGCCGAATCAAGGAGCTAATAACTCAAGAAGGTTCCTCCTTGGAGAAGGATGCGCCTCTACAAGCCAAGCAGCTGTGGAATGAGAGAAGCCGGTTGTTCATCTACCGTGAGAAGCTGTGCCGGAGGTACGTCAACCCAAGGACCCATGAGATGGTATGGCAGATAGTAGTCCCCAGAGCAGATATCCAGATGGTGTTAGAAGCCTACCACGATCAAGCGGGACACTTTGGCTGGAAGAAGCTGGAGACCCTATTGAAGTGTCGTTTCTATTGGGTGGGAATGCGCAGCTCCATTGAGAGATGGTGCCAGAACTGTGGACCCTGTGGCCTCAGAAGAAAGGACTACAGCAGTCAGAAGGCACCCCTGCAACCCATCAAGACGACTCGTCCCTTGGAGATCGTGGCCCTGGACCATGTCAAGTTGTCACCCAGCCGGTCAGGATACTCCTATGCCCTGACTATGGTGGATCACTACTCCAGGTTCCTGGTGGTCGCCCCTGTCAAAGATCTGACGGCAGAGACAGCAGCAAAGACGTTCCAAGCATATTTCTGCAGACCACACGGATATCCTGAGCAGGTGCTAACTGACCAAGGCCCAGCCTTCGAGGCTGAATTGTTCAAAGAGTTCTGTCACTTGTACGGGTGTAAGAAGATAAGAACCATACCGTACCACCCCCAAACCAATGGTCTCTGTGAGAAGATGAATCACATCGTTATTGACCTGCTGAAGACTGTACCACTCGAGGAGAGAAATCGATGGCCAGACTTACTACCTGACCTGGTAGATCTGTACAATCACATACCTGTGAGTTCCACCAATTGCACCACAGCTTATCTCATGCGGGCCAGACCAGGAAAGCTGCCCATGGATCTGGAGCTTGGTGTTGTAGAACCAGAAGCAGATGTGACTACTGAAGACTGGGACACAAACAGACAGGAACAGTACAGAAAAGTACAGGCCTGCGTTGAAGATAGTCTCAATCGAGTAAGGGATAAACAAGAAGATCGCTACAACAAAAGTGCGCCAGCTGAACCTTTCGCACCTGGTCAAATCGTGCTGAAAAGAAAGAGGAGGATACACAAACTCGACGATCAATGGGAAAGAGAGCCCTACATCGTACAGAATTCTAGGTTTGACAACAAGAAAACATGCATAATTAGCAAGGATGGAGGAAGGAAAACTACCACTGTATCCAGAGATCACCTAAAGTTGTGTCCAAATCCGTTAAAGCTTCAAGAGGAAGAACCTGTTGTCAATCAGAAAGAGCGAGATGAAGCAGTCATATATACAGACTTAGGAGATTTCCCCGCGGATTGTCCCAGAATTGGAGAAGCCGTAATCATTCCCGTGCTTCAATTCTATCAACCACAAGGAGAACCTCTACATCCAGTTGCACCAGTTGTTGCAGTAGAGTCAGTTCCAGAGGAACCTGCTCCAGCAGAACCCCAAGAAGCAGAACCCCAAGAAGCGGAATCCCAAGAAGTTGAATCTCAGGAAGAAGGATCCCCTGCAGAAGGCAATTCTATAATTCACTCAGAACAAACAGGGAAACTGCTACCTCACAGGTCACTGCACCACGCAGGTCAGAACGTAGCACAAAAGGACACATTCCTGCTAGGTTTAGAGATTAGTTCAACCCTTGGCAAATGTAAATAATTGTTTAGAGTCACTGTACATAAATGCATATATTTTTGCTTATAATATGCTTTATTATACCGTTATTTATTAATCTGTTTTCCTTTTGATATTGAAACAAGTGAATGGACATTATTTCTACTTGTTTTCTCTACCCCTTTTTGAGCATCCTTTTCCAAAAGAGACTGGGACTTTTATGGTTGCTCAGCTCCTCAATCCCTCATTGTGCTAATGTACATAGTGTTCATTTACCGTTATGCAACAGTTCAAGAGTGCCTTACCTCCTGTAAAGGAAGAGTTATTTATACAATGTCTATTGTTCTTTGTTTTTGTATTTCAGCCCCGGAGTGCTGAGTTCTACTAGGGGGGAATGTGGAGCCCAGCTGCGACTGGATCCATATCTTCCAGAAGGGTGCACTGAAAGAAGATACCACTAGAGGTCATTATTCACCTTCACACACGTTCATTTATCCCCAAAGACCACCAGAGGGAGCTGTGTAAGACATATAAAAAGAGCTTAACACAGGAAGCTTGAGCTCAGTCTGCTCATTGGGCTCAGTCTGCTCAGTTAGCTCAGTCAGCTCAGTCTGCAGCAAGGGAAGTGCAGAGCTGAGGTTACAGAGGCTGCAGAGCTATTCAGTTCAGAGCAAGTGGAGTCTAGTACAGAGTGGACAGAAATCACTCCAGCCTAGTCAGAGCTGAATCTAGGAGTGCAACTTAGTGAGAAGCGTGCCGACGCTTAGAGAGCGGTGAAGAGGCAGCCCACCAACTGCCAGTGTGTGATAGTGTGAGGATCCAGGTAGGCCGAAGGCGAGTGGAAAGTTAATGAGACAGTGGAGCCTTAATAGCTCACCTCAGCAAGTATTACAGGACACCGGGGTCCAAGCCTATAGGGATCTCCACGACCCATTAGGAGAACACCGGAGTTCCTGGAGGACTACAAGTCCCAGGAGTACCACAGAGCTGATACGTAACAGGATCAGGAGGACGGAGTCGGCTCTGCCGTGCCATCAGGGACCCTGTCCTTTGAGAGAGAAGGTCCAATCACAAAGTCAGCCAGGTACAAGATGGAGACTAAGCTAGGCCCAGCTACACGCAGGCCAAGACTTCATTACAAAAAGGCAGAGAACAGGAGGCCACACACCTACTCAGTGGAGGAATCTGGATGTGCACCCTTCACCCTACAGCGCTCCGGGAAGTGCCTGCAACATCTTCAGTAAAGGTACCAAAGTGACTTATGTGTGTGTCTCCCTTATTGCCCCTGACTGCCGGTCCCCGTCTGTCCTGCATCCCTACACAATTATCTGCCCTGGAGGAGAACTCAGCCTTACTTGTGGAAGGCTTAACATCTAGCTGCACAATATTAACCCTTCAGTGGATCTGCATAGCAGCGCTGGTCATCCTGACCAGGTACCACAAGTGGCGTCACGAATCCCCATATCATTATTCAAGTCACCTGTAAATATCCCACATTTCAGTGAGCGCCCAGGACAATGGACCGAGCTGTGCTACCCGTGACATTCCCCATAGATATCAACGGGCTCGGTGCCGAGTACCCCACGGCCTGGCCTGCAGCTCTCCTGGGTTTACCTCAGAGAGCCTTGCTGAAGAGAAAGAAAGAGGTCCAGGGCAATACAGCACTGAGGCTGTGCCCGATCTTGGGAGCAGGAGGACCAGGCAAACATCGGGAAACGGTTCCTAGACTAGAGGGTCAGTTCATCGCCACTAGTAACACCTCGTCTAGTGGGACTCTTCAAGAGCCACTAGCTACCATAATCTCATCCGGAGGCAGCCTAGAGGTCAAGTACGTCCAAGACTTCTGGCCGTGTGGCTTAGGCAACCACCAGTCCAGACTGGTAACTGAAAGGACCTAATACTGCCTTGTCTGAAGGCTCTGTGGTAGGGAGGTGCAGAGAAGGAGTAAGGAGTGTAGCACTAAGAAGCCGGAAAGGAACATAAAAGGGAGTCTTTGGAAGTGTGACCAATCTATCTGAGGGTTGCTGGACTACTCACTGGAAGGACACAGTGCCCGGCTGGAATCTGTGTGCACAACAGACTGTGAGTAAACCTTTGAAACTGCACAAGAACTGTTTCCTGCATTATTACTCCGTCGCACACTCCACTCTGCTACATCAATCCTGCACCATAGCTTTACCTTACATCTACCTGCCCTGGAAGGATACAGTCTTACCTGTAGAAGACTTATCACCTAGCTGCACAACACCATCCCTTCCAGAGGACCTGCACAGCAGCGCTGGTCACCCTGACCAGGTACTACAGGTGGCGTCATGACAAACTACACGAACATTTAATCCCCTGTAAATATCCCCATTTTTCAGTGAGCGCTCAGGGCCACGGACCGAGCTGCAGCTACCGTGACATCCCCATAGAAATCAACGGGCTCGGTGCCGAGTACCCCAAAGCCCTGGCTGTGCGACTCACTTCCAATAATAGAAGGGCTAATAGTTCATTTGCATAAATTAACAAAATGCAAAGTGTCTGAAGAAAAGAGAAATGTAAATACCACCCGTCACCTCCATCATAAGTATCTGGTAACCACCCATCTCCTCCATGATCAGTATCTGGTGACCGTCCGTCACCTCCATCATCAGTAGCTGGTGACCACCCGTCACCTCCATCATCAGTATCTGGTGACCACCCATCACCTCCATCATCAGTATCTGGTAACCACCTGTCACCTCCATCATCAGTATCTGGTGACCTAGTGACACCCGTCACCTCCATCATCAGTATCTGGTAACCACCCGTCACCTACATCATCAGTATCTGGTGACACCCGTCACCTCCATCATAGGTATCTGGTAACCCCCTCACCTCCATCATCAGTATCTGGTGATAATCCGTCGCCTCCATCATCAGTATCTGGTGACCGTCTGTCACCTCCATCATCAGTATCTGGTGATCGCCCATCTCCTCCATCAGTATCCAGTGATCGCCCATCACCTCCCTCATCAATATCTGGTGACCGCCCGTCACCTCCATCATAAGTATCTGGTAACCAACCGTCGCCTCCATCATCAGCATCTGGTGGCCACCCGTCGCCTCCATCATCAGCATAGGTGACCACCCGTTGTCTCTATGATGAGTATCTGGTGACCGCCCATCCCCTTCATCATCAGTATCTGGTGATTGCCCGTCACCTCCGTCATCAGTATCTGGAGACTGCCCATCGTCTCCATTATCAGTATCTGGTGACCTCCCGACGTCTCCATCATCAGTATCTGGTGACCGCCCATCATCTCCATCATCAGTATCTGGTGACCGCCCGTCACATCCATCATTAGTATCTGGTGACCGCCCGTCGTCTCCATCATCAGTACCTGGGACCGCACATCGTCTCCATTATCAGTATCTGATGACAACCCGTTCTCTCCATCATCAGTATCTCGTGACCGCCGATTGTTTCCATCATCAGTATCTGATGACCGCCCGTTACCTTCATCATCAGTATCTGGTGACCGCCTGTCGTCTCCATCATCAGTACCTGGTGACTGCTCGTCGTCTCCATCATCAGTATCTGATGACCGCCCGTCACCTCCATCATCAGTATCTGGTGACCGCCTGTCATCTCCATCATCAGTATCTGGTGACCGCCTGTCGTCTCCATCATCAGTATCTGGTGACTGCTCGTCGTCTCCATCATCAGTATCTGGTGACTGCTCGTCGTCTCCATCATCAGTATCTGGTGACCGTCCGTCCCCTCCATCATCAGTATCTGGTGACCGCCTGTCGTCTCCATCATCAGTATCTGGTGACTGCTCGTCATCTCCATCATCAGTATCTGGTGACTGCTCGTCGTCTCCATCATCAGTATCTGATGACCGCCCGTCACCTCCATCATCAGTATCTGGTGACCGCCTGTCGTCTCCATCATCAGTATCTGGTGACCGCCTGTCGTCTCCATCATCAGTATCTGGTGACCGCCTGTCGTCTGCATTATCAGTATCTGGTGACTGCTCGTCGTCTCCATCATCAGTATCTGATGACCGCACGTCACCTCCGTCATCAGTATCTGGTGACCGTCCGTCCCCTCCATCATCAGTATCTGGTGACCGCCTGTCGTCTCCATCATCAGTATCTGGTGACCGCCTGTCGTCTGCATCATCAGTATCTGGTGACTGCTCGTCGTCTCCATCATCAGTATCTAATGACCGCACGTGCCCTCCATCATCAGTATCTGGTGATGGACTGTCGTCTCCATCATTAGTATCTGGTGACCGCCTGTCGTCTCCATCATCAGTATCTGGTGACGGCCTGTCGTCTCCGTCATTAGTATCTGGTGACGGACTGTCATCTCCATTATCAGTATCTGGTGACGGCCTGTCGTCTCCATCATTAATGTCTGGTGACTGCCCGTCGTCTCCATCATCAGTATCTGGTGACCGTCCGCTGTCTCCATGATCAGCATGTGGTGATCACCCGTCACCTCCTCCGTCATCCACAGTATCTGGTGACCGCCCATTGTCTCCATCATCAGTATCTGGTGACCGCCTGTCGTCTCCATCATCAGTATATGGTGACCGCCAGTCATCTCCATCATTAGTATCTGGTGACAGTCTGTCGTCTCCATCATATGTATTTGGTAACCACCCGTCGCCTCCATCATCAGTATCCGGTGACCGCTCGCGCCTCCATCATTAGTATCTGGTGACCGCCTGCTGTCTCCATGATCAGTATCTGGTGACCATCTGTAGTTTCCATCATTAGTATCTGGTGACTGTCGCCTCCATCATCAGTATCTGGTGACTGTCGCCTCCATCATCAGTATCTGGTGACTGTCGCCTCCATCATCATACTGGACTGTCGCTCCATCATCAGTATCTGGTGACTGTCGCCTCCATCATCAGTATCTGGTGACTGTCGCCTCCATCATCAGTATCTGGTGACTGTCGCCTCCATCATCAGTATCTGGTGACTGTCGCCTCCATCATCAGTATCTGGTGACTGTCGCCTCCATCTCAGTATCTGGTGACGCGCCTCCATCATCAGTTCTGGTGACTGTCGCCTCCATCATCAGTATCTGGTGACTGTCGCCTCCATCATCAGTATCTGGTGACTGTCGCCTCCATCATCAGTATCTGGTGACTGTCGCCTCCATCATCAGTATTAGGTGCTGCTCTCCGGACTTCCGGAACAGATTGCTTTTGTTACAACCAAACATTTCACATTGCAACTAGAGGTGACTGGGTCAATTTTTGAGACTCGCATGCAGCGTCCAGATCTGTGGTACCTGTCAGATGGATGGGAGTCCTGCAAATTGATCCCCTCGTCTTTCATTGTGACTTCTCAGTCCAGAAACGTGCTGCCTTTTTACTGCATCTCCAAATAAAACTGACATTTAGTGCCAAGACACTGTAGCGGTGCCTGAATGAGACCGCCGGGAAGGACTCAAATACGGTACAGTAGACGAGGAGGCATAAACAAAACCCCGGCTTTATTGAAAAACAGAGGATTATATGCTGGAAAACAAAACTAATGGTTATTGTAATGATAACCGCAATAATAGATACAAAAGAGATAGCTGGAGCGTGTCACACAAGCTGCCCTCCAGCTTTGGCAATGCAAAGTTCAATACAAACAGTATAAACAAGTTTCCCAAGCTACTCTCTTCTAACTTCCTACCTAGCTTCCAATAATCGGACCACACTGCTACAGCATCCTAGCTAAAGAAGAATGCTCTACACCCTAACTCAGTTAAACACCGGTGTCTCGCAGTTCTGCAGATTTAGAAGAAATATACAAATTAGAACAGAATGCATATTGCATACATACTATGTTCACCTCCCCTGAAAATTCAAGAGACAAAGGTGTATACAAATCTTGTGGTACACTAACTAAGATATAGTAAACATCAAAAACATAGTGTAAAAAAGCCACCAATATAGTAAAATATGAATTTTATTAGTATCAAAAATATATATAACATCCAATTCGCCTATAAGGCACAAATAAGGGAAAAGACAAACAATCACATATAATGTTGCGGTCCTGGATAAGATATCCACTATAGTACGAGGTGGGGGGTAATGCTCACAGATATGTATGCCAATAAATTACCTGCTTCTGTTAATATGATCTAAGATACATATACCTAAATACATATATAAAGCCATGCTTCCACAACCTCAGGTCAATAAGCCAAAAAGAATCAAAAAGATTCACAATGATATGTAATAAACGGTGACGTCACCAGGCTGTCCTGAGTATGGATATATGTAACAAAGCAGAAATCATAGTATAAGAAAAGAGCATCCACTCTCACCCATAGTGCCTCGCTTCAACGGACACGTAGCCCCAACGCGCGTTTTGCGTGGGCTTCTTTGGGGGGCCGTGTTAAAATGTGCACCCTAGCTGCTATATAAACTCCACTACACCCACACTCACATGTGAATCCAATAGCGGCGCGTGCGTAGTTCCGTCGCGCCAGAAACTACGTCACATCCGGCATCCATGGTGCTGCGGTCACGGGAACACCCCGTTTTGACGTCCATGACCCACACGCGTCATAAAAGGAAGCCTCGTGCGACGCTCCGGCCGGAACAGAACCGCGCATGCGCACTGGCCTTCCATAAGGGCAGATAGAAAATGAAAGGATAACATGTGAATGAAACGTTATGGGATAAAAATAAAAGAAGGGGGAACACTACAATAAAAATCTGAGGTACATATATGGATGGAGATATATATAAGAGTGAGTAGTGCACGAATGCATAAAATATATAAATCAATAGTACAAAATATATATACAGCAATAAATGTAAACATACCAAAATAATAAATAAAAAGTGACAAAAACAATAATGTGACTGAAGTAAATATAAAAAACATATAATACATTATTATATAAAGAAGACGAAATATTCATTCGATCAAGGTGCTATTGGAGACTCCATCCATAGTAGTTTCATCATCACATACTTCAACCAACAAATTGCAGCGTAATTCAACAATATGGGGCATAAAACTGAAAAATAAAACCAGCATTAGGGCACAAATACAAGGACACAAATACAACAAAAAACAAATAAAAACAAAAACATAAAGTACAAAAATCAAAGAAAAGAAGCAAAACTCAATTGCTCAATAAGGCCAGCTGGTACCATAGTATTGAGGGTCGAGATCCACTGACATTCCCTACGGGCAAGGGCACGTTTAAAGTCACCGCCTCTTATACCCAAATGGATACAGTCGATACCTCGGATCCTCAAATCCTTAGGATTACAATTGTGTTTGGCCTTAAAATGGCGAGGAATCGTCTTCAAAGTGCTCGGGTCATCTATCTCCTTTGCTGCCAAAATATCCCTAACATGCCCGCGTGTTCTGATTCTCAGTTCTCTTGAAGTTAAACCCACGTATACCAGATTACACGTACAACGGGCATAGTAAATAACGCCAGATGTTTTGCAAGTAATGTATTGCCTAATTTTATATTCCCTCTGGCCATTAGATGAACAAAAATTACTGGCCCTTTCATGATTCTGGCATGCCAAGCAGTCCCCACATGGGAAAAAGCCCACTCTTTTCTCTCTCTTCATAATATCTGAGCTGGCATTATTCCCCACATAGTGACTTTTACACAAGATATCTCAAAGGGACAATTCCTTAGATTAAGACGCATATGTACTTCAGATGAATTATATGAAGGGCAAGCTGTGGACCTTGGGCAAAGATTTAGGGACCGTGGATATAGTAAGCGGAGTATTAGGCCTCTTTCACACATCCGTTGTGCGCCTGACGGCGCCCTCCGGCATTTTTTTGTCCAACCGCATCCGGCGAAATGTAATGCCGGATGCGTTTTTTTGCATTGACTTGCATTAGCGCCAGATCGTGCCTGATGTCATTGCGTTGTATCCGTTTTTGTCCGGATCCGGCGGAAATGTACATTCCGGCAGCCGGACAAAACGGTGCATGTAATGTTTTTTTTTTTTGCCGTAGCCGCCTGATGTGCCTGAAGCGGCGCATCAGGCGGCCGGAAACAATAGAATTCAATGGAACCGGATCAGACTTTTGTGCAATCCGGCAAAAGTCTGATCCGGATTCTGGAAATCAAGGACTACTACTACTACTACTACTACTACTACTACTACTACTACTACATTTTCCAGTGTCTCCGGGCATCAGAAACCCTCTTTTTCTGGGTTCAAAAGTTCAGGTCGGATCCGTTGCATCAGTTTTTTTATTTCAGCGCCGGATCCGTCTCTTCAGGTGTTCGACGGATCATGCCTGATAGAAAAAGACGGATGTGTGAAAGAGGCCTTAGACAGGGCTATTGGAACGCCAAGAGATTGTCAAGGAAGGATCTCCTTGTGTACCAGAAGAGACCTAAAAAGGATGTGGAGATCCGGTTTATATCCACCTTTAATCAACAATGGAACCTGATGTGCACTGTTCTGAAAAGACACTGGTCGGTTTTATTAACGGATCCAGTGCTTTCTAGATCTCTCTCTAAAGGACCCCTTATGACCGCACGCCGCAGCAGGAATCTGAGAGATATCCTGTGTAAAAGTCACTATGTGGGGAATAATGCCAGCTCAGATATTATGAAGAGAGAGAAAAGAGTGGGCTTTTTCCCATGTGGGGACTGCTTGGCATGCCAGAATCATGAAAGGGCCAGTAATTTTTGTTCATCTAATGGCCAGAGGGAATATAAAATTAGGCAATACATTACTTGCAAAACATCTGGCGTTATTTACTATGCCCGTTGTACGTGTAATCTGGTATACGTGGGTTTAACTTCAAGAGAACTGAGAATCAGAACATGCGGGCATGTTAGGGATATTTTGGCAGCAAAGGAGATAGATGACCCGAGCACTTTGAAGACGATTCCTCGCCATTTTAAGGCCAAACACAATTGTAATCCTAAGGATTTGAGGATCCGAGGTATTGACTGTATCCATTT
>JARQOD010001740.1:0-46384 GCA_033576555.1 Oophaga sylvatica | reverse complement strand
TGGAGATCCGGTTTATATCCACCTTTAATCAACAATGGAACCTGATGTGCACTGTTCTGAAAAGACACTGGTCGGTTTTATTAACGGATCCAGTGCTTTCTAGATCTCTCTCTAAAGGACCCCTTATGACCGCACGCCGCAGCAGGAATCTGAGAGATATCCTGTGTAAAAGTCACTATGTGGGGAATAATGCCAGCTCAGATATTATGAAGAGAGAGAAAAGAGTGGGCTTTTTCCCATGTGGGGACTGCTTGGCATGCCAGAATCATGAAAGGGCCAGTAACTTTTGTTCATCTAATGGCCAGAGGGAATATAAAATTAGGCAATACATTACTTGCAAAACATCTGGCGTTATTTACTATGCCCGTTGTACGTGTAATCTGGTATACGTGGGTTTAACTTCAAGAGAACTGAGAATCAGAACACGCGGGCATGTTAGGGATATTTTGGCAGCAAAGGAGATAGATGACCCGAGCACTTTGAAGACGATTCCTCGCCATTTTAAGGCCAAACACAATTGTAATCCTAAGGATTTGAGGATCCGAGGTATTGACTGTATCCATTTGGGTATAAGAGGCGGTGACTTTAAACGTGCCCTTGCCCGTAGGGAATGTCAGTGGATCCCCACCCTCAATACTATGGTACCAGCTGGCCTTATTGAGCAATTGAGTTTTGCTTCTTTTCTTTGATTTTTGTACTTTATGTTTTTGTTTTTATTTGTTTTTTGTTGTATTTGTGTCCTTGTATTTGTGCCCTAATGCTGGTTTTATTTTTCAGTTTTATGCCCCATATTGTTGAATTACGCTGCAATTTGTTGGTTGAAGTATGTGATGATGAAACTACTATGGATGGAGTCTCCAATAGCACCTTGATCGAATGAATATTTCGTCTTCTTTATATAATAATGTATTATATGTTTTTTATATTTACTTCAGTCACATTATTGTTTTTGTCACTTTTTATTTATTATTTTGGTATGTTTACATTTATTGCTGTATATATATTTTGTACTATTGATTTATATATTTTATGCATTCGTGCACTACTCACTCTTATATATATCTCCATCCATATATGTACCTCAGATTTTTATTGTAGTGTTCCCCCTTCTTTTATTTTTATCCCATAACGTTTCATTCATGTTATCCTTTCATTTTCTATCTGCCCTTATGGAAGGCCAGTGCGCATGCGCGGTTCTGTTCCGGCCGGAGCGTCGCACGAGGCTTCCTTTTATGACGCGTGTGGGTCATGGACGTCAAAACGGGGTGTTCCCGTGACCCGCAGCACCATGGATGCCGGATGTGACGTAGTTTCTGGCGCGACGGAACTACGCACGCGCCGCTATTGGATTCACATGTGAGTGTGGGTGTAGTGGGGTTTATATAGCAGCTAGGGTGCACATTTTAACACGGCCCCCCGAAGAAGCCCACGCAAAACGCGCGTTGGGGCTACGTGTCCGTTGAAGCGAGGCACTATGGGTGAGAGTGGATGCTCTTTTCTTATACTATGATTTCTGCTTTGTTACATATATCCATACTCAGGACAGCCTGGTGACGTCACCGATTATTACATATCATTGTGAATCTTTTTGATTCTTTTTGGCTTATTGACCTGAGGTTGTGGAAGCATGGCTTTATATATGTATTTAGGTATATGTATCTTAGATCATATTAACAGAAGCAGGTAATTTATTGGCATACATATCTGTGAGCATTACCCCCCACCTCGTACTATAGTGGATATCTTATCCAGGACCGCAACATTATATGTGATTGTTTGTCTTTTCCCTTATTTGTGCCTTATAGGCGAATTGGATGTTATATATATTTTTGATACTAATAAAATTCATATTTTACTATATTGGTGGCTTTTTTACACTATGTTTTTGATGTTTACTAGATTTAGAAGAAAGTCTGGTAGCTGTTGCTTGGTCCTGTTGTAGCTGAGCCGAGTTTACTGTGTCTTCTTTCAGGTTAATTGATCTCTCTTCTTCCAGATCCGGGCAAGTCTCAATCCCACTTTTAATGTTAAGAAATGACTGGTACCACAGTGTTATTTTCTCTTAGGTTTCAGGTGTCCGGGGAGAACTATTCTGGCTGTGTGATGCGCCTCCTTCCCTTTCAACACAGTCCTGGTGATCAATCCTGCAGTTGTCGGGCACTTCTCATTTGAAGCCTTCAATTTGTTGGTCTCTCATTTCAAGGCCACAGAAAACCATCCTGACAGTCTCCCTCAGACACAAGGCTTCTCTCACTTCCTGCTTTATGTCCAAAACCAACACACAGCAAACTGCAGGGGAGGAAGGACTATTCCAAGTGCACACAAATCAGAGAGGAGCATGGTCTTTAATGTCATCGTGTCATTCAGTGCCTAGCAAGTGCTGACCCCCTTCAACACTACCGCCTATCAATGCCTAAATGGTAAATTTACAGTGGATGTGGGCAGCATAGGTTTACTCCCTCCATTCTGTGATAGGGATCCAGGATGATTGCCCAGTTTGGCAGCCGCTAAGCCCAACCTGGATCTGCAGGATTAAGGTGCAGTGCTTCCTGCTGGAAGAAAGCTAATGTGTAGCCCTGGTGTGTAAGGCGCACATAAAATCCTGGAGGATGTGCGGAGAGGTAACAGTTTAATGCTTGATATCCATTCACTCCATCACACACTTGGACACACCCATAGGGTATATAAGGTAGTGACAGGCCAGACAGAGGAGTCTAGTCTAGCTCGGGTGGCTCAGGAGTGAGTCATCCCACCAGTGTGCAGAGGAGATCAGATTGCATTTCCTGTCAGAGCTCTGTGTGAGCTAAAGTCAGACGGACGGAGACAGCTTTTGGAGAAAGGGAAGTTTGCAGCAGAAACTTCAGTCGCCTGTCCCAAGGACAGTGAAGTTCAGTTGATGTGTTCCTGAACTAGGAGAATACTGAGAATCTGTCAGCGAGCTCCAAGGAAGAAGCAAGAAAGGATTAACTTGTATTACCATAGGAAGTGTGGAGTGCTTATGTTAAGAGCGCGAGCAGGGCGAAGGGCGCAGTGGAAGGAGTTAGAGCAGTGCCTTAGGTATAGGATTACCTGCACAATTTACCTGGTCACTGGGGACCGAAGTGTTGCTATCGCTTCACGCATAGTAACGGAACAACCAGAGTCTTACTGGACCTTAGGTCGCAGAAAGCAGCCCTTGGAGAGTCGGTACGTAACCGGAGTCAGGTGGAATAGGGACTTTGAGCTAGGCCAAGCAAAAGTAAGAACCTAGGTTCACCACATGGAAGGCTCCACCACAATGCTGACCGGGCAGTACAGCTATGGAGTTAGCTGGAGTATTCGGAGTTAACTTAGCTCTATGCTAGTTGGACTCATCATATTGGAAGTAAAGGAGGCCTCTAACCTGTTCAGCTGTTATCTCGAAGCACATCCTCCACCCTGACCAGCTCCCCGGGACCTGCCTAACATCTGACAAGTAAAAGGTATGGAAAGACGCTGGATGGAGTGAGACTGATTCATTTATCTGCACCCTACATCATTATAACCATAGACTTTGAGGGACCAGTCCCACCTGTGGGGGACCCGTCATCTAGCTGCCACAACATCCCCTCAGAGATCTACTGCAGCGCTGGTCTTAGTGACTAGAAAACTACAGGTGGCGT
This sequence comes from Oophaga sylvatica, assembly GCA_033576555.1. Classification (NCBI taxonomy): domain Eukaryota; kingdom Metazoa; phylum Chordata; class Amphibia; order Anura; family Dendrobatidae; genus Oophaga; species Oophaga sylvatica. The sequence goes on along the minus strand of JARQOD010001740.1, from coordinate 42,743 downwards.
CACGAACTGTTATCTACCAATCCCTGTAAATAATCCCCCCCATCATACGCCTGACCGCCAGGGCCACGGACCGAGCCACCGCTGCCAGTGACACAAATCCCATAGACTTCCATGGGCTCGGCTCCGAGTACCCCATAGCCCTGGTAACCCACAATTGTGGTGCGGGTCACACACTAACAGGTCTCTGCAGCCCGGGTGGGCAGTGTGTTATAAGAATGCATCCTTCTGTCACTGCTTCACTACATGCAGCTGAATACATTGCAGTGGTAATCATACATGCAGTTTTGTTGCAGGCTCCACTGCATTCACTGACAGATCTCGAATGCAAACTTTTAGGAATTCTCCAGAACTTTTCATATTGGAATGATTAGGTTTCATGGACACGTGGCGTTAGCTGCAACAAAATCTGGAGCCTCCAATTTCTGCTCTTAGGCTGGAATCACACACAACGTATAAAAATACAGTCCGTTTTTCATGGACCAGAATCGTACAAATGTTTCATGAACTGTGATCCGTATGTCATCTGATTGTAATGCGAGAAAGCGATTTTCTCGCATCTAAGCATCCGTGTGACATCTGTGTAGCCCTGGTGTTAGGCACACGCAGTACCCTGGAGAGTGTGTGGCGAGACAGCAGTTTAATGCTAAATACCCATTCACTCAACATACACTAGACACACCCTTAGGGTAGTGTAGTTTACTATTGAGGGAGTGGTCAGGGTGTATGTTTGTGGAGTGATTTTTAGTGTGTTTCCTGTCTTCGGACGGAGCAGACGTCTGGAGTTTAGCTGGAGGGAGGAAGCCGTCCAGCCTGCTCTATCATCAGTTCAGAACGTGGAGGCTGGTACAGGTGGTCTAATTCACCTCAGCCTAGTCAGAGCTGTACCTCAACAGAATACATTGAGAGAAAGAAGAAGCTTAGTGCAGAAAGACTTCAGTCACCTGTCTAAAGGACAGTGAAAGGTTCAGAGACGTGCTCCTGCCTATTGATAACTGAGCATCTGTAACTAACTTTGAAGAAAGTGAATGAAGGAAGTAACTACCCGACTTTATGCAAGTGTGAGTGCTTATGCTACCAGCGAGGACAAGGCGAAAGGCACAGTGGAAAGTTTATTGAAAAGGTGCGTTTGGATTGAAGAAGTCCTGCACATTGCAACCGGTCACTGGGGACCGAAGGATCACTATTAGCTTCAAGCATAGTGGTAAGAAAACCAGGAATTTACCGGACCTTAGGTCGCGGCAAACAAGCCCCTTATAGTCAGTACGTAACTGGAGTCAGGTGGAATAGGGACTTTGAGTCAAGCGCAGACAAAAGCAAGAACCTAGTTTCATCAATTGGAAGGCTCCTACCACAAAACTGACTGGGCAGTACAGCTATGGATTAGCTGGAGTTATTGAGGGAACTACGCTTCAGGCTGGTTGTACTCATTGTATTGGAAGTAAAGGAGGCCCCTAACTTGTCCAGCTGCTGTCTCAAGATACACTCTCCTTGGATCAGCCTCCCTGGGACCTGCCTGAACATCTTACAAGTAAAGGTATGGAAAGACGCTGACCGTGTGAGACTGTGTTATTTATCTGCACCCGACTTCACTAACTTCATAGACTTCGAGGGACCAGTCCCACCTGTAGGGGACCCGACATCTAGCTGCCTCACCATCCCTCAGAGATCTACAGCAGCGCTGGTACAAATTACCAGAAGACTACAGGTGGCGTCACGAACTGTATATAAACCTATCCCCTGTAAATATATCCCCAACATACGCCAGACCGCCCGGGCCACAGACCGAGCCACAGCTACCTGTGACAAACCCCATAGACTTCCATGGGCTCGGCTCTGAGTACCCCATTGCCCTGGTAATCCACAATTGTGGTGGCGGGTCGACACAACAATTTGGCGTCACGAACAGGATACGAAACTTGCAGCATTGCGAGCCCTGTGTGCCTGTGGAGTGTTTTGGCGAAAAAGACTGTTGCTGTTGTTTGGCGCCAAATACCGCCATATTTGCCGCCATATTCGCGCCCTCAGGCGCTGGAGAAGAAGGTGGGCGTACCTTCGTGGGCGTGTACCCCCCAGTGGCGCGAAAGAAATGCCTGCCCTCTCAAAGTGCTATTACAACATGCGATCCTGCCCTACAGCAAAGGAGGTCCGCCTCCTCTTCACCTTCCCTGCGAGGAGGAGGAGACGCAAACCCCACCTCCACGGAAGAGACCGGACGTCTCTGCAGGAAGAAGAAAGAATCTTCTGGAACATCATGGAAGCAGGACGTGTGCAGCCGAGCAGGGAAGCGGAGGAAGGCAGGCCCCGTGCCCCAGCCAAGCTGCCACCAGCACCGGAGTTATCCGTGGTCCTGCACCTGCAGCAGGCGTTGCTAGAGATTCAAGAAGAAAATGCACGCCTGAAGAAGATGGTCCAGTACCAACCTGGCTTTGAAGAGATCGAGAGACGCCGGCGTACCCTGGAGCAGCGGAGGCTGTGGGACACGGTGATCTCTCCCCTCAACGACCCCCCACGATTCCAGTTACCGAAGATTCTGCTGCCCAAGGCGAAGGAGCAACCGGAGGCTGCCCCCGAAAGTACCAATCCTGATCCCACCGGTGAAGCGGTGGAGGCGAAGGAGGTTGAGGAGGTATCGCCAGTCCCGGAACGCCCGCCCGGCCAGGAGGCCGCAGCAGATGATCGGTCCCCGGCAGGGACACCGGAGGGGTCCTGTCCGTCACTACCAGACGTGGACTGGGACGAAATGGCGCGCCTGGATGACGTCGCCTACACCGCCCAGTGGGAATATGAGTGGCAGCGTCGTGAGGAGAAGCAGAAACGCCAGCAGGAGGAAGAGCGGGAAGCTCAGCGGAACCGTCAGCGACAACATGCAGAGCTGATCGCGGACAAAGAGAGTGTCCGGAGAGAGAAAGGTACCCTGAGGGAACCGCGGCGGCAGGGGTGTGTGACTGAGTTCCAGCTCCGGAAGGGCTGGGGCTTCATCCGTGAACCGGGCCTCTACCCAGGGGTCTTTGTCAGCAGGCGTGACGTAGAATCCCACCTGCCGCAAGGCCATCCCGGGAGGGACTTAGTAAATGGAGACCTTGTCACTTACACACGGCATTGGGGAATGAAGGGATGGTATGCCCTTAACGTCACCATCGTCCGTGACCCCGTCCCCGACGCAGGTAACGTCATCACTACCGCAGCGTCCCCGTCTCCAGCTCAAGCAGTATCCGGCCGTGCCCCAGCATCGCCCCCTGCAAATTCATCGCAACTAGCGACCCAGATTTCATCACAAAGGAAAGCCACCTCTACATCGCAACATGCGACCCAGTCTCAATCGCAATCCATGACACGGTCCATATCGTTAACTGTGATTGAAACGCAATCGGTGTCACGTGAGAATGTACCCGTTGCGCCCCTAGAGGTTCGCACGAGAACTGTGGTGACCCAGACCCTAATCGCAGCGCATGATTTGCTAGTCCTGGGAACTAGGCCCATTGCATTGTTCCAGCCCCCGGGGTGGAAAGTGTATTTGAAAATGAATAAATAGTAAAGAAGAATCGGTGAGATCCATATCGGGTCTACCATAAGTAAAAAGTTTGAGAATGTTTTATAAAGTTTTGCATATATATTTCTAACCGTAGAATGCCCGGCTGGGTAACCAGAAAAAGTTTGCACTTTAGTATTATAATAATGTGATATTATATCTATGTCTTTGGTTTTACAATGGACTTTGAGGTTGAGGACTGTGCCAACCCAGAACTTATTTGTACATAGTTGCGCTTCGGTGCCTTATCTTGGTTTTACATAAACCAGCACAACTACCTCTGAATACAAAAACCCGTGTGGTGTGGCACTGAGTGAGGTCTGCAATCGGATGTCCTGCAGCCCACCCAGGACCTACGTTGAAGGTTTGGTGCGGGTCCTTCACAAGAATACTGTATATTTATTGAATGCTATTTAATATTTGTATTTCTATATATAATGTTATTGTTTGCAACGTTCAAGATATCCTCACCTCCCGGATGGGACGAATTAATGTTATTGTTGATGTTTTCATGCATAAACAAAATGTCTCTTTTGTATTTTACAGCCCGGGAGTGCTGTCTTTTACCATGGGGGAATGTGTAGCCCTGGTGTTAGGCACACGCAGTACCCTGGAGAGTGTGTGGCGAGACAGCAGTTTAATGCTAAATACCCATTCACTCAACATACACTAGACACACCCTTAGGGTAGTGTAGTTTACTATTGAGGGAGTGGTCAGGGTGTATGTTTGTGGAGTGATTTTTAGTGTGTTTCCTGTCTTCGGACGGAGCAGACGTCTGGAGTTTAGCTGGAGTGAGGAAGCAGTCCAGCCTGCTCTATCATCAGTTCAGAACGTGGAGGCTGGTACAGGTGGTCTAATTCACCTTAGTCTAGTCAGAGCTGTACCTCATCAGACTACATTGAAAGAAAGAAGAAGCTTAGTGCAGAAAGACTTCAGTCACCTGTCTAAAGGACAGTGAAAGGTTCAGAGACGTGCTCCTGCCTATTGATAACTGAGCATCTGTAACTAACTTTGAAGAAAGTGAATGAAGGAAGTAACTACCCGACTTTATGCAAGTGTGAGTGCTTATGCTACCAGCGAGGACAAGGCGAAAGGCACAGTGGAAAGTTTATTGAAAAGGTGCGTTTGGATTGAAGAAGTCCTGCACATTGCAACCGGTCACTGGGGACCGAAGGATCACTATTAGCTTCAAGCATAGTGGTAAGAAAACCAGGAATTTACCGGACCTTAGGTCGCGGCAAACAAGCCCCTTATAGTCAGTACGTAACTGGAGTCAGGTGGAATAGGGACTTTGAGTCAAGCGCAGACAAAAGCAAGAACCTAGTTTCATCAATTGGAAGGCTCCTACCACAAAACTGACTGGGCAGTACAGCTATGGATTAGCTGGAGTTATTGAGGGAACTACGCTTCAGGCTGGTTGTACTCATTGTATTGGAAGTAAAGGAGGCCCCTAACTTGTCCAGCTGCTGTCTCAAGATACACTCTCCTTGGATCAGCCTCCCTGGGACCTGCCTGAACATCTTACAAGTAAAGGTATGGAAAGACGCTGACCGTGTGAGACTGTGTTATTTATCTGCACCCGACTTCACTAACTTCATAGACTTTGAGGGACCAGTCCCACCTGTAGGGGACCCGACATCTAGCTGCCTCACCATCCCCTCAGAGATCTACAGCAGCGCTGGTACAAATTACCAGAAGACTACAGGTGGCATCACGAACTGTATATAAACCTATCCCCTGTAAATATATCCCCAACATACGCCAGACCGCCCGGGCCACAGACCGAGCCACAGCTACCTGTGACAAACCCCATAGACTTCCATGGGCTCGGCTCTGAGTACCCCATTGCCCTGGTAATCCACAATTGTGGTGGCGGGTCGACACACATCCGTTTTGCATCTGTATGTCGAGATTTTGGGCGCCCCTGGCTACAAACATCTAGCCCCAGCCACCCCAGAAAAGGTACATCTACAGTCAGGGCCAGAAATATTTGGACAGTGACACAATTTTCGCGAGTTGGGCTCTGCATGCCACCACATTGGATTTGAAATGAAACCTCTACAACAGAATTCAAGTGCAGATTGTAACGTTTAATTTGAAGGGTTGAACAAAAATATGTGTTAGAAAATGTAGGAATTGTACACATTTCTTTACAAACACTCCACATTTTAGGAGGTCAAAAGTAATTGGACAAATAAACACAACCCAAACAAAATATTTTTATTTTCAAAATTTTGTGGCGAATCCTTTGGAGGCAATCACTGCCTTAAGTCTGGAACCATGGACATCACCAAACGCTGGGTTTCCTCCTTCTTAATGCTTTGCCAGGCCTTTACAGCCGCAGCCTTCAGGTCTTGCTTGTTTGTGGGTCTTTCCCTCTTAAGTCTGGATTTGAGCAAGTGAAATGCATGCTCAATTGGGTTAAGATCTGGTGATTGACTTGGCCATTGAAGAATGTTCCTCTTTTTTGCACTCATGAACTCCTGTGTAGCTTTGGCTGTATGCTTGGGGTCATTATCCATCTGTACTATGAAGCGCCGTCCAATCAAGTTTGCAGCATTTGGCTGAATCTGGGCTGAAAGTATATCCCGGTACACTTCAGAATTCATCCGGCTACTCTTGTCTGCTGTTATGTCATCAATAAACACAAGTGACCCAGTGCCATTGAAAGCCATGCATGCCCATGCCATCACGTTGCCTCCACCATGTTTTACAGAGGATGTGGTGTGCCTTGGATCATGTGCCGTTCCCTTTCTTCTCCAAACTTTTGGCTTCCCATCATTCTGGTACAGGTTGATCTTTGTCTCATCTGTCCATAGAATACTTTTCCAGAACTGAGCTGGCTTCTGGAGGTGTTTTTCAGCAAATTTAACTCTGGCCTGTCTATTTTTGGAATTGATGAATGGTTTGCATCTAGATGTGAACCCTTTGTATTTACTTTCATGGAGTCTTCTCTTTACTGTTGACTTAGAGACAGATACACCTACTTCACTGAGAGTGTTCTGGACTTCAGTTGATGTTGTGAACGGGTTCTTCTTCACCAAAGAAAGTATGCGGCGATCATCCACCACTGTTGTCTTCCGTGGGCTCCCAGGTCTTTTTGGATTGATGAGTTCACCAGTGCTTTCTTTCTTTCTCAGGATGTACCAAATTGTAGATTTTGCCACTTCTAATGTAGCAATTTCTTGGATGGGTTTTTTTCTGTTCTTGCAGCTTAAGGATGGCTTGTTTCACCTGCATGGAGAGCTCCTGTGACCACATGTTTCCTTCACAGCAAAACCTTCCAAATGCAAACACCACACCTCAAATCAACTCCGGCCCTTTCATCTGCTTAATTGAGAATGACATAACAAAGGGATTGCCCACACCTGTCCATGAAATAGCCTTGGAGTCATTTGTCCAATTACTTTTGGTCCCTTTAAAAACAGGGTGGCACATGTTAAGGAGCTGAAACTCCTAAACCCTTCATCCAATTTTAATGTGGATACCCTCAAATGAAAGCTGAAAGTCTGGACTTCAACTGCATCTGAATTGTTTTGTTTAAAATTCATTGTGGTAATGTCTAGAACCAAAATTAGATAAATGTTGTCTCTGTCCAAATATATATGGACCTAACTGTAAAAGATGCATCTTTTCTGGCACTTAGCCTCTCTATTCCCATTGCCTTTAGCGGTGGCTCATGGGTTAATAAGGGGTTAATTTCACCTTGCTATTGAAAGGTGACATTAATCCGGTTTAATAATGGAGAGGTGTCAATTAGACAACTATTCATTATTAATCCTATAGTAGTAAAGGGGTTAAAAAAGACACACACACACACACATTATTTAAAAATTCTTTTAATGAAATAATGACACAAAGTTTTTGACCAAATTTATTATTCTGACAATCTATCTGAATCCCTTGTTCTCCTGTAACCAAAAAAATAATAAAAAAACAATATCCATACATCTCCGCCATTCAGTCAGGTCCCCCGCTGCAATCCATCAGAAGGGGTTAACTAGTTTACAACAAGGACTGGTGCTATTGCTACCACCCGGCTGTAAACCACTGCAGAATGAATGAAATCATGTCTGCACAGGTGCCTTGCCTGACCGGGGATGAACTGATTAGCGTGGGAATGTTTCTAAACTTTTTCCCACGCTGTCACTTCACCACGGGTCAAGTGGGGAGTCTGCGCAGCCTAAGTGACATCAGCGGTAGTCACTGAGGCTGCGCTGACTCCACACCTGACCCGTGGTGAACTGACAGTGTGGAAAAAAGTTCTGAAACTTTCCTACGCTAATCAGTTCATCCCCGGTCAGGTAGACCTGACTGAATGGCAGAAAGGTATGGATATTGTTACTTTTTTATTTTTTTTGGTTACAGGAGAACAAAGGATTCAGTTAGATTGACAGCATAATAAATTTGGTCAAAAACTTAACCCATTATTAACCCATTAGCCACCGCTAAAGGCAATGGGAATAGAGAGGCTAAGTGCCAGAAAAGGCGCATCTTATAGATGTGCCTTTTCCGGGGTGGCTGGGCCCAGATGTTTGTAGCCGGGGGGGGGGGGCAAAACCCATGGACCCTCTCTAGGCTATTAATATCTGTTCTCATTCACTGGCTTTCCCTCTCTGGTGGAGAAAATTGTGCGGGAGCCCACGCAATTTTTTTCGCGATTATAGTCTTAAATTTAACCTTTAGAGTTCCAAATTTTTCCTAACACAAACTAATAAATTATTAAACACTGACAAATATAGATCGTTTTGATATGACACATGGTTTACTATATGTAAACCATGTGTCATATCATGTCGGGTTCTGTAATGATTTTACAGAAGCCGGCAATTGATTTAGCAGCTATATGCTGTGTAGATCTCTATGAACTATAAATATACAGGGTGGTCCAAAAGTAGGTGGACAGAAAATAATAACATTTTTTTAGGGGCAACATCACATTTGAAGTCACTTTGAGGGGTCTATATGATAGAAAATACCCAAAAGTGACACCATTTTAAAAACTGCACATCTCAATTCGCTCAAAACCACATTCAAGAAGCTTATTAACCCTTCAGGTGCTTCACAGCAATTTTTGGAATGTTTAAAAAAATGAAACATTTCACTTTTTTCACAAAATATTTACTTCAGATCCAATTTTTTTTATTTTCCCATAGGTAACAGGAGAAATTGGACCCCAAAACTTGTTGTGCAATTTGTCCTGAGAACGCTGATACCCCATATGTGGGGGAACCACTGGTAGATGCTTTTTATTGCAAAAAAGTTTTTGCATCAACATATTTTGAGAGCTATATTTTTTTCTTATTTTGGCCCACAGAGTCATGTGAGGTCTTGTTTTTTGCGGGATGATTTGACATTTTTATTGGTACCATTTTTGGGCGCATGACATTTTTTGATCGCTTTTATAATCGATTTTTGAGAGGCAGAATGAACAAAAAACAGCAATTCATGAATTTCTTTTGGAGGGGTGTTTATACCGTTCCGCTTGTGATAAAATTGATAAAGCAGTTTTATTCTTCGGGTCAGTACGATTACGGTGATACCTCATTTATATCATTTTTTGTATTTTGGTGCTTTTAGATAATAAAAACTATTTTATATAAAAAAATAATTATTTTTGCATCGCTTTATTCTGCGAGCTATAACTTTCTTAGTTTTTCGCTGATGATGCTGTGTGGCGGCTCGTTTTTTGCGGGACAAGATGACGTTTTCAACGGTACCATGTTTATTTATATCCGTCTTTTTGATCGCGCGTTATTCCACTTTTTGTTCGGCGATATGATATATATATGTATTCTATGTGTATATATTTATTCTTTCGATTCTTTATTAAACATGTCAGTGTGATTTTACAGTATACCGCACTGAATTGCCGGCTTTTCTAAAGGACACTGGTGCGTATTTCTCGCAAGTCACCTGTTTGGTCCGTGTGTAATCCGTATCTCTCTCGCCCCCATAGACTTGTATTGGCGTTTTACGGGCGTAATGTGCTGACAATTGCTGCATGCGATTGTCTCGGCCGAGAAATAAATCGGCTGATGGCAGCTGCCCCATAGATTAACATTGGTCCGAGTGCTGTGCGATTTTTTTCTCGCTTAGCACTCGTCCATATTTCTCGCTAGTGTGACCCCGGCCTTATTCCTTCTGTTTTTAACCCTTCTATATGAGACGTGGGGCTTTTTATTCTGTGCTACCTCTTATAGTCTTTACCAAGGGGGCACCAGAATATTAGCGCAAAATAAAAAGTAGAAAAGCTCCGGATCCGAGAGAGAAAAGTGAATAAGAGCAAAAAGTGGAACCTTTCGAGCTGGTGACAAGTCCACTCCCGGGTGACTTTTAGGGGTGTTTCCCATATGATACATCAGTGTGACCTCCAAGTTAGAGGCAGAGTCCGACTTTCTGGAATCTTTCCGTGAATTTCATGTCTTTCCCATTTTCTCTATTTTTGTTGTGCTGCTTGGATCCGGCGCTCCCAGTACTTCGCCTGTGATGAAAGCGCCCGGCGCGGATCCATTGAAGATGAATGCTGGCGTCCTTGAGCTGCGCTCTCCCATGTTGGCGCGGTGGCAGATATGACACACACTTTGATATGGATGTGCCTGTAATCTGCATTATGTGAGAGTGTTTTTATGAAAGCGAGGGGCCCGGCCCACCTCCGGCTCAGGGGGTCTGCGCGAATAATGAGGCTCCCGCTTATTGTTCCGGGGGATGTGGAATTCCTGCGTAATGAGGTCCCTGTCATAGAGACCCTCCTGACAGCCAGGGATAATTACCAGTGAGAGGCTCCAAGCAGGCAGCTGCTGTTTATGGAGCCATCACTCCCATCTTGTTTGTTGACTCTTCATTAACTCCTTCATTGCCATTTATAACGATTCAAATGTAACTCCAGGTTTATATCTGAACTGATCATCTTTCCCCCATCTCACAGATCTTCCTTACCTGACCCATCTATAACAATTGACAACATCACTCTTTCCCCCGTACCGGAGGTCCGCTGCCTCGGAGTAACCCTTGACTCTGCCCTGTCCTTCAAACCGCACATCCAAGCTCTCTCCACATCCTGCCGCCTCCAGCTCAAAAATATTTCCAGAATCCGTCCTTTCCTCAACCCTCAGTCTACTAAAATGCTTGTGCACGCCCTCATCATCTCCCTCCTCGACTACTGCAACATCCTTTTCTGTGGCCTCCCTGCTAACACCCTCGCACCTCTCCAGTCCATCCTTAACTCTGCTGCACGACTAATTCATCTCTCTCCTCGCTACTACTCCGCTTCTCCCCTCTGCAAATCTCTTCACTGGCTCCCATTCCCTCAGCGTATCCAGTTTAAATTACTAATACCGACCTACAAGGCCATCTATAATCTGTCTCCCCCATATATCTCTGAACTAATCTCCCGATATCTTCCCTCACGTAATCTCCGATCCTCCCAAGACCTCCTTCTCTCCTCCACACTTAATCGCTCCTCACCTAACTGTGTGGCCCAGCTATGCAGGCACACATAAAAATCCAGGAGAGTGCACAGGAAGGTAATCGCAACGCTTGATATGCATTTACTGCCACTCACTCTTTCAGACACACCCATCTGAGTTATAAGAGGGAGTGACACGTAGCAATTGGGGAGTTAGTTGATGTTACGTTGGATTTCAGTCAGTTAGCTTCTGTCTAAGGACAGAGCAGCCATTCAGTCTCAGTCCAGTCTGGACTTGGAGGATACTGAGAGCTGTGCAGCGAGCTCTGGGAGAAAGCTGACATTTTCCTTAAAAAGCTACAAGTGCTTATGTTAAGAGCGGGAAGCAGGGCGAAGGGCGCAGTGGAGAAGACAGAGAAGTGCTACGGGTATTGGATTACCTGCACTAAATTGCCGGACACCGGGGTCCGAAGCGTTGCTAGTGTTTCAAGCATAGTAACAAGAAAACCGGAGGCATCTGGACTACAGGTCGCAGAGTGCAGCCCAAAGCGTCAATAAGTAACCGGAGTCAGGGAGAACGGGGACTTTGAGTCAAGCGCAGACAAAAGTAAGAACTTAGTTCTCATCACTTAGAAGGCTCCACCACAATGTTGGCCGGGCATTACAGCTATTGAGAAAGCTGGAGAGTTCAGAGTTAACTTCGCTTCAGGCAAGTTGGACTCACATGTATATGGAAGTTAAGGAGGCCTCTAACCTGCTCAGCGGTTACCCGAATGTGCACTCTCCACCCCGACCAGCTCCCCGGGACCTGCTTGAACCATCTACCAGTAAAAGGTATGAAAAGAAGCTGCATTGTGTGTGACTGAATTCTTATCTACACCCTGCATCATCACCATAGACTTCCAGGGACCAGTCTCACCTGTGGGAGACTTACCACCCAGCTGCCCCATAACATCCCCTGTGAAGATTCTTATAGCAGCGCTGGTCCAATTGACCAGATACCACAGGTGGCATCACGAACTACCTATCCTAATAATCCCCTGTAAATATCCCCCATTGTATGAGCGCCCAGGGCCACGTACCGAGTCCTGCTGCCAGTGACAAACCCCATAGACTTTCATGGGCTCGGTGCCGAGTACCCCATTGCCCTGGTACTAAGTGCGACTCATCTTTGGCGTCACGAACAGGATCCGAAGCTTGCAATTGTGAGTCCTGTGTGCCTATTGAACTGTTTATTTCATGAAAAAGACTGTTTGTCACTTTTGGCGCCAAATACCGCCATTTTGCCGCCATGTTGGCGCCCCGAGGCGCTGGTGAAGAAGGTGGGCGTGCATTCGTGGGCGTGTACCCCCCTGTGGCGCGAAAGTTATGGCCGCCCTCTCCAAATGCTACTATAATGTGCGGTCCTGCCCCACTGCTAAAGAAATCCGCCTCCTCTTCTTCCTCTATGCGAAGAGGAGGAGACGCAAATCCCGCCTCCACGGAAGAGACCAGATCGTTCCTGATGGAAACTACAGTCTGGCCTGGGACGAGATGGCGGAAGGACAGGAGAATCTGTGCAGAGGACCGGAGGCATATAAACCCTGCTTACCGGAAGATTTCCTACCTGTGCCGGAGCTGTCCCCGGATCGGGACACTGACCCCGCCATGCTGGAGCTGCAGAAGGAGAACGCGGAGCTAAGAAGGAAGCTCCAGAGTCATGCAGATTTGCAGGAGACGGAGAAACGCTGGCGTGCCCAGACACAGCGGCTGCTGTGGGACGCAGTGTTCTCTCCCACAAGCATAACGCCGTCTCCTGATTTCCCAAGTTCCCTGCTGAAAAAGGCGATGGAGAGATCGGAGGTTGCCTCCAAAAGTGCTGATCCCGACTCCACCGATGATGCGGCGGGAGAGAAGGAGGCTGAGGAGGCCCTGCTCGTTCCGGAGTGCCAGCCAGGCCAGGGGGCCGCAGCGGAGTGCAGTCCCCCGGTAGGGACGCCGGAGGAAGCCCAGCCGTCTGTGATGGAGCAGCGACAGCAGCAGGTTAGTGCGTCCCCAACTGAGCCATTGCGCACACCTGCTTCCTGCTCTGCATCACACCAGCATTGTGCGTCCTATTCTGCATCGCAACCTGCGACCTATTCTGCATCGCAATCTGCGACCCACTTTGCATCGCCCCCTGCGACTATCTCAGCAACGCAACCAGCATCACAAGTTAATGTGGCCCTTGCAGCGACGCAATCAGCGTCTTACAGCAAAGACATACCCGTTGGGTCCCCCGTTAAAATGAGAACTGTGGCCACTCAAACGCTGATAGCGGGCCATGACATATTTGTAATGCGTTCTAAGGAACACCGCGTCGTTCCAGCCCCAGGAGTGGAAGACGTCATCGAAATTGGCAAGAAAAGTGAAGACCGGTAGGACCCAGACAGGGGTTTACCGTATCTAAAAATTGTATAAAGTTTGATAAAAGAAGATTTGCCATTTTTGCACTTTATTACTGTGTATAATGATGTTTTACATATTGAGTAGAATACCCGGCTGGGTACAAGGGAAGAGAATTTGAAAAGTTAAAAAGTAATGTGTTGATTGCATAGTTGCATAGAATACCCTGGTTGGGTAAAGCCAGTAAAGTGAGTTATTGAGATATATGTGAATACTTGATTTCTAAAATTTATATATATGTGTCTTTAACCATGCCAATGGACTGAGAGGCTGTGGACTGTGCCAGCCCAAGAACTTGTTTGTAAATAGTTGCGCTTCGGTGCATTATCTTGATTTTACATGAAACCTAACTACACAACTACCTCTGAAGAAAAACCCGTATGGTGTGGCCTAGAGTGAGGTCTGCAGTCAGAAGTCCTGCAGCCCACCCAGGACCCACGTGGAGGTTTTTGGTGCGGGTCCTCCACAAGTATCCTGTATTTATGAGCATGTTTTGATATTTTTATACTTTGATGCTTTTGTATTCTTCATTGTACAAATTGTAACGTTCAAGAAGTCTTACCTCCCGGATGGGAAGTGTTAAATGTTTATGTTAAATGCAAAACAAAAATGTTTTCTTTTTCTCTTTTACAGCCCGGGAGTGCTGTGTTTAACCAAGGGGGGATGTGTGGCCCAGCTATGCAGGCCCACATAAAAATCCAGGAGAGTGCACAGGAAGGTAACAGCAACGCTTGATATGCATTCACTGCCACTCACTCTTTCAGACACACCCATCTGAGATATAAGAGGTAGTGACACGTAGCAATGGGGGAGTTAGTTGATGTTACGTTGGATTTCAGTCAGTTAGCTTCTGTCTAAGGACAGAGCAGCCATTCAGTCTCAGTCCAGTCTGGACTTGGAGGATGCTGAGAGCTGTGCAGCGAGCTCTGGGAGAAAGCTGACATTTTCCTTAAAAAGCTACAAGTGCTTATGTTAAGAGCGGGAAGCAGGGTGAAGGGCGCAGTGGAGAAGACAGAGAAGTGCTACGGGTATTGGATTACCTGCACTAAATTGCCGGACACCGGGGTCCGAAGCGTTGCTAGTGTTTCAAGCATAGTAACAAGAAAACCGGAGGCATCTGGACTACAGGTCGCAGAGTGCAGCCCAAAGCGTCAATAAGTAACCGGAGTCAGGGAAACGGGGACTTTGAGTCAAGCGCAGACAAAAGTAAGGACTTAGTTCTCATCACTTAGAAGGCTCCACCACAATGTTGGCCGGGCATTACAGCTATTGAGAAAGCTGGAGAGTTCAGAGTTAACTTCGCTTCAGGCAAGTTGGACTCACATGTATATGGAAGTTAAGGAGGCCTCTAACCTGCTCAGCGGTTACCCGAATGTGCACTCTCCACCCCGACCAGCTCCCCGGGACCTGCTTGAACCATCTACCAGTAAAAGGTATGAAAAGAAGCTGCATTGTGTGTGACTGAATTCTTATCTACACCCTGCATCATCACCATAGACTTCCAGGGACCAGTCTCACCTGTGGGAGACTTACCACCCAGCTGCCCCATAACATCCCCTGTGAAGATTCTTATAGCAGCGCTGGTCCAATTGACCAGATACCACAGGTGGCGTCACGAACTACCTATCCTAATAATCCCCTGTAAATATCCCCCATTGTATGAGCGCCCAGGGCCACGGACCGAGTCCTGCTGCCAGTGACAAACCCCATAGACTTTCATGGGCTCGGTGCCGAGTACCCCATTGCCCTGGTACTAAGTGCGACTCATAACCGTCTCCAAGACTTCTCCTGAATATCCCCCATCCTCTGGAATCCTGTGCCCCAACACGTCCAACTATCAACCACACTCGGATCCTTCAGACGGAACCTGAAAACCCATCTCTTCAGGAAAGCCTACAGCCTGCAATGACCCCGCTGCCTCCTCACCACTACCGGAGATATCGCCTCAACCAACACTGGAACTGCTGTGACCCCCCAACCTGCTGTCTCCTTCCCCACCATCCTGTAGAATGTAAGCCCGAAAGGGCAGGGTCCTCTCTCCTCTGTATCAGTCTGTCATTGTTAGTTTGTTTACCGTAAGTGATATCTGTAATCTGTATGTAACCGCTTCTCATGTACAGCACCATGGAATCAATGGTGCTATAGAAATAAATATTAATAATAATAATATCTGATAACAGAGAGCAACAGACTGTACTCACCTGTCCTGCCGTCGCCTCCCCCCAGTAATGGCTGATAACAGGGAGTAATAGATTGTAGTCTCCTGTCCTACAGTCTCCTCCAGTAATGGCTGATAACAGGGAGTAATAGATTGTAGTCTCCTGTCCTACAGTCTCCTCCCAGTAATGGCAGATAACAGGGAGTAATAGATTGTAGTCTCCTGTCCTACAGTCTCCCCCCCCCCCAGTAATGGCTGATAACAGACAACAGACAGCTCTGGCACACCAGCCTGACCAAAGAACTGAGGAGAGCATCCAGGGCTGCTGAGCGGAGATGGAAAAGATCCCTCTCCAATGAGGACTTCATCACATTCAAACAGTCCCTCACTACTTTCAAGACCACACTCTCTGAAGCAAAACAAACCTACTTCTCATCTCTCATATCCTCCCTGTCTCACAACCCTAAACAGTTATTCAACACCTTCAATTCTCTCCTCCGTCCCCCAGCACCTCCTCCCTCCCCCCTCATCTCAGCTGAAGACTTTGCCTAATTTTTCAAGGAGAATATTGAGAACATCAGACACAGTTTTGGTCAACAACTCCCAGAGCCCTTCCCCCTAACTGCCCTGCCCTCCTCCTCCAAAACCAACTTCTCCACCATTACAGAAGATCGACTCTCCACTCTACTCTCAAGATCACATCTCACTACCTGTGCACTTGACCCAATCCCATCCCACTTCATCCCAAACCTCACCACAGTCTTCACCCAACCCTAACCCATCTCTTCAACCTATCACTAACAACTGATGTTTTCCCCTCAACCTTTAAATATGCCTCAATCAAACCTATCCTCAAAAAGCCCTCTCTTGACCCATCCTCTGTATCTAGCTATTGCCCTATATCACTTCTTCCCTATGCCTCAAAACTACTGGAACAACACGTCCATCTTGAACTGTCCTCCCACCTCTCTTCTTGCTCCCTCCTCGACCACTTACAATCTGGCTTCCGGCCACACCACTCCACTGAAACTGCCCTAACTAAGGTCACCAATGACCTATTAACTGCCAAGGCCAAGCGACACTACTCTGTCCTCCTCCTCCTGGACCTGTATTCTGCCATTGACACAGTGGACCATTCCCTATTACTACAGACCCTCTCATCTCTTGGCATCACAGACTTGGCCCTATCTTGGATCACGTCATAATTAACAGACCGGATATTCAGCGTCTCCCACTCGCACACCTCCTCCTCACCGCGCCCCCTGTCTGTCGGAGTCCCGCAAGGTTCAGTCCTAGGGCCCCTGCTCTTCTCCATTTACACCTTCGGCCTCGGACAGCTCATAGAATCTCACGGCTTTGAATATCACCTCTATGCTGATGACACACAGATCTACATGTCTGGACCAGATATCACCTCCCTACTAAACAGAATCCCTCAATGTCTGTCCGCTATTTCATCCTTCTTCTCCGCTAGATTCCTAAAACTTAATATGGACAAAACAGAATTCATCATCTTTCCCCCATCTCACACAACCCCTCCAATGGACCTATCCATTAATGTAAATGACTGCCCACTCTCTCCAGTTCCACAAGCTCACTGCCTCGGGGTTATCCTTGACACTGATCTCTCTTTTAAACCACATATTCAAGCCCTCTCCACCTCCTGCCAACTTCAACTCAAAAATATCTCACGGATCCGTACATTCCTCAACCAAAATCTGCAAAAACCCTAGTCCATGCCCGCCTCGACTACTGCAACCTCCTGCTCTTGGGGCCTCCCCTCTAACAATCTCGCACCCCTCCAATCTAATCTAAACTCTGCTGCCCGACTAATCCACCTGTCCCCCCGCTATTCCCCGGCCTCTCCCCTCTGTCAATCCCTGCAATGGCTCCCCATTACACAAAGACTACAGTTCAAAACCCTAACCATGACATACAGAGCCATCCACAACCTGTCTCCTCCATACATCTGTGACCTCGTCTCCCAGTACTTACCTGCACGCAACTGTTCCGACCACGCACCACAATTGTGGATACCAGGGCTATGGGGTACTCGGAGCCGAGCCCATGGAAATCTATGGGAGTTGTCACTGGTAGCGGTGGCTCGGTCCGTGGCCCTGGCGGTCGTGCAATGGGGGAATATTTACAGGGGATTATTAGGTATAGGTAGTTCGTGACGCCACCTGCGGTTTCTGGTAAATTGTACCAGCGCTGCTCTAAGGACTTTCACAGGGGATGTTATGGGGCAGCTTGGTAGTAAGTCTCCCACAGGTGAGACGGGTCCCTGGAAGTCTATGGTGATGATGATGCAGGGTGTAGATAATAATTCAGTCGCACACAATACAGCTTCTTTTCATACCTTTTACTGGTAGATGGTTCAAGCAGATCCCGGGGAGCTGGTCGGGGTGGAGAGTGCACATTCGGGTAACAGCTGAGCAGGTTAGAGGCCTCCTTTACTTCCATATACATGTGAGTCCAACTTGCCTGAAGCGAAGTTAACTCTGAATCTCCAGCTTTCTCAATAGCTGTCCTGCCCGGCCAACATTGTGGTGGAGCCTTCTATGTGGTGAGAACAGAGTCCTTTTATGCGGGGCCCTGCTAAAAGTCCTTGTTCCTCCTGACTCCGATTACGTATCGGCACTTAGGGCTGCTCTCTGCGACCTGTAGTCCAGATGCCTCCGGTTTTCTTGTTACTATGCTTGAAACAATAGCAACGCTTCGGACCCGGTGTCCGGCAATTTAGTGCAGGTAATCCAATACCTGTAGCACTGCTCTGTCTTCTCCACTGCGCCCTTCGCCCTGCTCTCGCTCTTAGCATAAACACTTGGAGCTTCGTTGGTAATGTCAGCTTTCTCCAGAGCTCGCTGAGCAGATCTCAGTATCCTCCTTACTTCAGCTTCTGATGAGGTACTGATTGAGGGTAGCTCTGACTAGGCTAGGATGATCCACTTCACCCGTACTAGCCTCCACTTCTTTGTCAGGTGAGCTACGCTAGCTCTGCGAGGATTCAATCCTTTCTCCTCTCCTTCCAAGTCCAGACTCCACTGGCACTGAACTGCACTGTCCGAAGACAGGAAACTGACTGACCTGAGCTCTTCTCAGACAGGAAACAGACTGCACTCTGCTACGTGTCACCCCCTCCTATACCCCTGGTGGGTGTGTCTGAAAGTGTGAGTGAAGTGAATGGATATCAAGCTTTTGCGGTTACCTTCCTGTGCATTTTCCTGGATTATGTGTGCCTGACATGGCTGGGCCACACACAACCTCCGATCCTCACAAGATCTCCTTCTCTCCTCCCCTCTTATCACAATCGCATACAAGATTTCTCCCGCGCCTCCCCCTTACTCTGAAACTCTCTACCACAACATATCAGACTCTCGCCTACCATGGACCCCTTCAAAAGAACCTGAAGACCGACCTCTTCCAACAAGCCTACAACCTGCAGTAACCACAGATCCACCAAACCGCTGCACGACCAGCACTACCCTCACCTACTGTATCCTCACCCATCCCTTGTAGACTGTGAACCCTCGCGGGCAGGGTACTCTCTCCTCCTGTACCAGTCGTAACTTGTATTGTCCAAGATTACTGTACTTGTATTTATTATGTATACCCCACCTCATATGTAAAGCGCCATGGAATAAATGGCGCTATAATAATAAATATTAATAATAATTAACAGGGAGTAATAGATTGTAGTCTCCTCCCCTGTAATGGCTGATAACAGGGAGTAATAGATTGTAGTCTCCTGTCCTACAGTCTCCCCCCCAGTAATGGCTGATAACAGGGAGTAATAGATTGTAGTCTCCTGTCCTACAGTCTCCCCCCCAGTAATGGCTGATAACAGGGAGTAATAGATTGTAGGTCTTTTTTATTATTATAAAATACTTCACATGACATAACAAAATAAAACACAACAGAACAAACCACAAGAACAAAACTCCAATCAGAACAAGACACAGACATAAACCAGAAATGGAAACAATATTAAGGAAAATTCTTGACCTACAAATATGAAAAAAAAAACAAATAAAATTAACTAAACAAGAAATTAAACTAACAAAGAAAACAAAATAACCAGAATTACACAAGTACCCCTTAAAATAATAAATATAGAATCATGTAAAACCCCCGGCCAGCTTCATTCATACTACTATATACAACCCCAACTACATCCACACCGTCCTATATACAATGTTATATACAATATATACAATATAAACAACACTAAACCTAATACTATACATGACACCAAAATAACAAACACCCACTGGTCCCACTGCCTTACCCTACATCCTCCCCTTTATACCACCACATTCACACAACAACAAAGCAAAATACAACACAATATACAAATTATTTTAATTTTTTTTTCTATTTTTTATTTATTTATTTTTTTTTTTTTATTGTTTTTTCCTTTTGAGATTTTTTTTTTTTTTTAACACTATATATAAACACACACCTACACTAACTATCCCACCACCCCTGATCCAGCTCTGGTCACAAAGTTCAGGAATTCTCCGAGCTAGGATCAGGCCCCAAAGTTTTTCCCCAGGCGGGGCCTGGGCCAGGCCAGATCAGTCTCTTATCACCGCTGTTGAACCCCCAATCCCCCCACCCAACCTAACTAAGACCCCCTATTATACACAATATATACAATACACTATATGCAATATATACATAAACCAACATTACAGAACACAACTCACCACCCAAGGCTCAAGGTCGATGACTGCAAACCTCCTATTCAGGAGACAGATTCAAAACAAAAATCTAGGGTGCAAAGTCATCAGCCCACCACCAGGATATAGGAGCGCTACTGGACTAAGGCACCCCGAAGGAGAAACCCCTCCAGAGATGGGCCACCCTCCGGCCACCCAGTCTTTCACACTCCAGAGAACGTACCTTCACCAGGGCACCTAGGATGCTGCTATAAACTTCATCTACACGGAGGATTTTACTCTGCGTCGAAACTAAAACTCGTGCGTTCCACGTGAAGTACCTGACCACTGCGCTGACTAGGAATAAAGTGGTTCGGTCCCTTCTCCCGAGGTCTCCGAACGCTCCATAGGCCCACTCGGCATAGGATAGAGTAGCCAGCCGCGGCCAACCAATGGAAGCTCCCACCCTGTTGTACACCTCTGTATTAAAGGGACAATGAAGCAGGAAGTGCTCCATGCTTTCCAGCATGGTAGCACAAGCCTCACGGGGGCAATTCCTGTCCTCGGAGCTCCTGTACTTCAGATTGTTCCTCACATACAACTTACCTTGGAAGCAGCGCCAAGTCAAGTCCCAGTACTTCTTGGGGATCCTGTTAGAATTTAACAAACTCAACCCAACCTCTAGATCCCGACTTGGGCAGTCCTTGAGGACCAATGGTCTCTGAAAATGCGAAAGCAAGACCCGCATATCGAGGAGTTTCCTCGGGAGGGACCTCACCTCCCACATTCCCAGACCCCACCGGCGCATCATTTTCAGAACCGGGGTAACATAAGCCGGGAGATGTCCGTGCGGCGTGCGAAGATCCTTCAATCTTCCCCCTGTCTCCCATTCCTGGAAGAAAGGCTGAAACCATCCCTTGCAGGAGAATACCCACGGAGGAGCCCTCTCTTTCCAGAGGTTTGCTACGTTGACCTTCAAAAAGGTGTTCACTAGGAACACCACGGGGTTCACCATATTCAACCCCCCTAGTCTCCTCGTGCGGTAAGTGACTTCTCGCTTGACTAGGTTCAGTCTATTCCCCCATAACATCTGGAAGAACAAACTGTAGACCCGAGTCCAGAGAGGCTCTGGCAAGACACAGACGCTGCCCAGGTAGATTAGCAAGGGGAGCAGGAAAGCTTTGCACAGGCCAACCCTTTCCCTCAGGGTCAAAGACCAACCCTTCCATTGGTCCACTCTTTGGGCGACACCTTTGATCCTGCCTTCCCAGTTTTTCGTGGGATAATCACCCTGGCCAAATTCGATGCCTAGGACTTTGGCATGTTCTTGGGTTCAGGGAGGGTGTCCAGAAGATCAAACCCGGGATCCCCGCCTCCCAGCCAGAGACTCTCACACTTGTCCTGGTTGACCTTGGACCCGGAAGCCTCCGAGTAGCTCTCCACTTCTGACATCACCACCATCGCCTCCTCGTGTGAAGAAACAAAGACGGTGACATCGTCCGCGTAGGCCACTACCCTCAGGATAGCCTCCGGCGCCACCCCGCCCATCCTCACCCCCGCCAACGGTCCACAATCGACCCTTCTGAGGAAGGGATCGATCGCAAACGCGTAAAGCAAAGGGCTAAGAGGGCAGCCCTGGCGGACACCAGATCCTACCCCGAAAGGTTGTCCAATCCACCCGTTTACCAGAGGGAAAGTCTCAGCCCCTTCGTACAAGGTCTTAAGCCAGTCCACAAACCCCCCAGGCAGACCATACCTCAAAAGAGTGGACCAGAGGTACTCGTGGTCGACCCGATCAAAGGCTTTTGCCTGATCCAGGGTCAGCAAGAACCCCTTCCAAAGGCCCGCCCTGCCTTGCTCCACGGCCTCTCGGACACCTAGAACAGCACTGATAGTGCTACGGCCAGGAACGCAACAGTGCTGAGCCTCCGAAAGGAGCCGCGGTGCAAACTTCACCAGCCTGTTGAAAAGTATCTTAGCCAAAACCTTCCTGTCCACATTGAGAAGTGCTATGGGACGCCAATTCTCAATGCGTGACGGATCCTTACCCTTTGACAAAATGATCAAAGCTGACCTCCTTAATGATCTCGGCAGAGTGCCCGAGGAAAGACACTCATTAAACACCTGAGTCAAGAGGGGGACCAAGGAGTCCCTAAAGGTCTTAAAGAACTCAGATGTTAAGCCATCCGGACCTGGCGATTTTTTGGGCCTGAGCCCATCGATCGCCAGTCTCACTTCCTCTTCTTTGATCGCTTCTGCCAAAACGTCCAGCGAGAGGTCAGCCCTGGCTCAGGAACAGCTTCAGCCAGGAAAGCCGACATCCTGTCACGATCCAGTTCCCTCCTTCCCAAGAGGTGCGAGTAGTATGAACTGACGACCTCCAAGATCCCTGACCTGGACCTTCTCAGGGATCCCGTACTGTCTATCAGCCCAGTCACTACCTTACTATTCACTGACATCTTGCAGCTTCTGTAAGGGTCGGGCGAATGGTACTTCCTGTAGTCCCTCTCAAAAACCAAAGATGTGTGCCTATCGTACTGACACCTCTTCAGCAAGGACTTCACACAGGAGATCTCCTCGCGGCTACCTCCAGTCGAGACAAGATGCTCGAGTTTCCTCCTCAGGCTCTGATACAGGCGATCCCTGTTTAGGCTTCTGAGGTTCGAGAGTTGCCGGAAGAATCTCGACACCCGATGTTTGAACATCTCCCACCACTCTGACTTAGTGTTACTTAGGCCCAGCAGCGGTACCTGGCTCTGAAGAAATTCCTCAAAGGACCGTCTTACAGCTTCTTCCTCAAGGAGTGACGAATTCAGCTTCCAATAACCTCTTCCCATCCTTGGAGTCTCTGTAACGTTCAGAGAAAACATAATCAAACAGTGATCGGAGAACTCCACCTCCACAACCGACATCGGCGAGGAGACGGCCTCCTCCTTTAAATAAAACCTGTCTATCCTAGACCTGCACTGACTACCTCTAAAAAAGGTGAAACCCGTGTGGCCTGTGTTGTGCCGGATGTGGACATCCACCAGGCGTGCCTCACTTACTATCCTGTTTAACGCGACGCAATCGTAAGCCAGCCGGTCTCCGGAACCTCCTCTATCACAGGGTCTCGTGACGTTGTTGAAATCCCCTCCAAAGACCACCTGCCGACTCGAAAATAAGAAAGGTTTGATCTTCATGAAGAGACATTTGCGGTCCCATTTGGATTGGGGACCGTAGATGTTGATGAGCCGAAGCTCCTGTCCCCTCATGGAGACATCTAGGATCAAGCATCTCCCCATTTCTAATTCAATTAATCGTCTGCATTCAACCGCTGCGGTCTTAAAAAGGACCGCCACCCCGCTAGACGGCTCAGCCGCAAGAGACCAGTAGGAGGGCCCATGCCTCCACTCCCGCCTTGCTTTATGCACGCTTGATAGGTCAGTCAACCTGGTCTCCTGCAAAAACAAAATGTCGGCATCAAGTTGGCCGAGAAAATGAAAGGCCGTGTACCTTGCCGCTTCTGACTTTATGCTGGCAACATTAATGGTTGCCAGCGTCAACGGGGTGGGTGCCGCCATCATGATTGATTGAATTAGATAGCCTTTTTCTTCCCACACCCAACAGGTTCACCTTCTTCCTCTGACAATGATGAGCTTTTTGTTCGTTTAAGACAGACAGACTCATCCATTCTCTCCTTACACTCACTCTGGCCCTTGTCTGGTGGTCCTGAGGTAGTCCCCCCCTCAGAGGGCCTTTTATTTGCTCCCCGAGAAGAAGACCCAGCAACCTCCTGAGCCCCAACAACCTTGTCCGCAACCTCCAGCCCCGGGTCCCCGTCCTCCCCCTCTGGAGGGGAGTCCTGGAGGGCCCGGAACCGGTTGGAGAGATCCACCAGAGGGGGGGCGGCTGAACCTTCCAATGGCACCTGGACCAGGGTTAAAGAGCCAGAGGGGCCGCACTCCAGGGAGGAGGCCCGAGACCCGGACCCCCTCTTACCCTTAGTTGTTTTTCTATTACCCTTTTTCCTTTGTTGTGACCACTCCCCCTCTTCCTCATCCAGACTGTCACCGGATGAAGGTTCCTGGGAAGACATGGCGTCCACCTGCTCCTCCCTTTCAAGTCTCTTGACTTCCTCGCTCAGTTCGCTGTCTTTAGGATCCTCAGCTGCAAGTGAAGTACCCGGGTCAGAGTTCAGGGTCATTACTCCCTGCCTCCTGTTCCCATGACGCTGCTCCTGCCGCCTGATGTTGGATGGCGGCAGCTTGCTCCTCACCGGTTCCCTGCCTCCTCCGCCTCTACTGGTCCCTTCACCGGCAAGATTAGTCCCAGCTTTCGCCTGTCCCGCACCTGCCGCTTTCAGGACCGCATTGGCGAAGGAACGCGGACAGCGACTGAAAGGGTGACCGAGGTCACCACACAAGTTACACCTAATCCTGCCACAGGTAGCGGCGAGATGGCCGAGGTCCCCACACAGTGCGCATTTCTGGGTGGTACACTGCGCACTAAAGTGTGTGGGACTGCCGCACCTGTGACAGACCTTAGGCTGCCCCTGGTAGAAAATCAAGATCCTGTCCCTCCCCAAAAAAGTTGAGGAAGGGATATGGGTAACAGTGTTTCCTGAAACCTTCAATTTCACCATGAAGTCCAGGCCCCTGACCAGATACCATGGTCGTCGCGGGTCTTCTCTGGAATGCCGACGATGTCGCCATATCGACCAATCCAGGTTGAGATGTCTATACAGGAAAGTGACTCGTTACTGGTCAAAACAGTCACCTTCCTGACTGAGTTCTGGCGGGATATCGTGACAGGACATAAACCCTGCCATTCGGGGCAACCCCGAGTCAGCTCATGGCGAGACCAGAAAAGCTCAAGGCCCTCCGGTCTCACGAAGCTGACATCGAAGTAGGAGGTCCCATAGGGGTGGATCAAGGCGAAGATGTCATATGCCGCGAAGCCCATCCCCAGCAGGAGCTCAGCCACCTTCGACCGATCGGGACAGGTGTGTCGACCCGCCACCACAATTGTGGATTACCAGGGCAATGGGGTACTCAGAGCCGAGCCCATGGAAGTCTATGGGGATTTTGTCACAGGTAGCTGTGGCTCGGTCTGTGGCCCGGGCGGTCTGGCGTATGTTGGGGATATATTTACAGGGGATTGATTTATGTACAGTTCGTGACGCCACCTGTAGTATTCTGGTAATTCGTACCAGCGCTGCTGTAGATCTCTGAGGGATGGTGAGGCAGCTAGATGTCGGGTCCCCTACAGGTGGGACTGGTCCCTCAAAGTCTATGAAGTTGGTGAAGTCGGGTGCAGATAAAGAACACAGTCTCACACGGTCAGCGTCTTTCCATACTTTTACTTGTAAGATGTTCAAGCAGTCCCAGGGAGGCTGATCCAAGGAGGATGTATTTCGAGATAGCAGCTGGGCAAGTTAGGGGCCTCCTTTACTTCCAATATGACGAGTCCAACTAGCATGAAGCGTAGTTCCCTCCAATAAATCTGGTTCTTCTACCACCATGCATGAAGCTATGGTGATGCTTCGGTCCCAGTAACCGTTAACAGTGCAGGACTTCCAATCCTAAAGCACTCACAATATCTACCACTGTGCCTTTCGCCTTGCCCGTGCTGGTAGCATAAGCATCCCTCACTTCACAGATATATATATCAGTCAGTTCCTTCTTAGTTCCTTCCAGAGCTTGCTAGCAGAATACCAGTAATACTTTTAGGCAGGAGCACGTCTCTGAACCTCTACCGTCCTCTAGACAGGCGTCTGAATTATCTGCAGCTCACTCCTCTCTCCTGCACAGACTTCTCGCTGACTGACTGTCTCCTCAGACAAACTGAACTGACTGAAGACAGGACACTCTCTGACTGAACACTCCCTGCTGATGTCACAAGCTTATAAACCTGTGGGCGTGTCTAAGTGCATGTTGGAATGAATGTTCATTTAGCATTAAACTGCTATCTCCCACACATCCCCAGGGTACTGCGTGTGCCTTCACACACCAGGCTACACACAGGCATCCTTGCTTACCCAGTGGAGACGGGCCACGTTCCTACGGTTACTCCTCTGCCCCGGTGTCGGCAGAGACCAGACAGTCTCTGCCCCTCTATCTCGGAAGGCGGAAAGACCGTGTCTCTCTATCCAGAAAGACAGATCAACCTCCCTCCCCTCTACAGTGATGGAGCTCTCCCCTTTCTTCAGGGCGTCCAGGAAGAGCTGTTGCAAGTCACCTTCCCCAGGGCCACCAGACAAGGGCGCACTACTACCTCCAGCAGTGACAGCTCCTGAATAGCTTGGGGCTGAAGCCCTGCCACCGCTGGGGGGGCAGCGGGACCACTACCTACTTCCCCTCCACCAACACTAGTGCTGCTCTCCTCGTTCACTCCACCAATACTCCCATCATTCACTCCACCACAACTCCCATCATTTGCGGCACCACAACTCCCATCATTCACTCCAGCACAAATCCCATCATTCACTCCACCACAACTCCCATCATTCACTCCACCACAACTCCCATCATTTGCTGCACAGCTCCTTTCACTCCCCTTACCATTACCACTAACCTCTCCACCATTTGTTCCACCGTTCTCTGCACCTTCCACAGTCACATCCATTCCTTCCTCCCTTGTGTCTGGAGTCTCTGCACTCACACCTGCTGGACCGGGGGAGGGGTGCAGCACCACAGCCGCTTTAATTGGAACAGTGCTGCTGACTTTTGTTGCACTGTGCCCCTTCTTGGCAGCAGCCTGCCCTGTAGCCCCAGACCTTGGGGGTTTAGAGTCTTTTTTCTTTGCAGTTTGGGTTTTCCTCTGCTGCTTTTCTGCAGGAACATTTCTTACACGTTGATCACCTACCGCGCGCCTCTTTTCCTCTGTTGAGGTGCACTGTGCCCCTGTCACAACAGTGCGCCCCAAATTTTCCGTAACACGCTCCTCGGCCCCGCCCCCCACGGCCCCGGCGTCGGCCGGCTTAGCCGCAGTGAGCGGGGATGGAGTCTGTCCACACCGTCCCCCTTTCGCAACGGTGTGGACATCCCCCCCACCCTCCTCGGCCCCGGTGATAACCGGCTTAGCAACAGAGGGCAGGGAGGGAAACTCCTCAGGGTCCCTTATGTCCGGCGCCGTGAGTACCTCCACAGCCTCGCCCCCTGCACTGTTCCCCGCACAGACGGCAGCATCGCTGGACGTCCTCCTCCTCTCCCCACCTTGTCTATGCCCCGGACACACTGCAGAGCCCGTGCCTTTAGATTTGGTGGGGTTTACACAGGAGGTGGTAGGTGTAACATCAGACATCGGTACATATTGGTAACTCACCACCTCCCGTGCAGTCTCCTTCGCCTTCTTCCGCTTTTTCCTTGTTTCCTCCGCTGGCTCCTCTTCACCGAATTAGAACCTGGTCAGGTCCACAGGAGACTCCAGAGTTCTGATCTCCCTTAGCAAACCACATTCCTCCTCTTCCTCTGCTGACACTCAAGCTTGTGTTGCCGGAGTCCCTTGCCGAGTCGGGAGGCCGCTTCCCTGTTGGCTTCGCTCCTGACTCATTCCAGCACCAGAGACTCCAGCCACGACTTCGTCGTCCTCCTCCTCCTCGCTTAGGATGCCGGCTGGCGGCTCTCCTGAGGTATTTAACCCCTTCATTTCTGAGAACCGCCGCTGGTTGTTAAACCTCTCTAGGAAGGGACCTGCGCTTTTCTCGATCCCCTCCCGGAGGAGCACTAACCGGACCACCTCATCTCTGATGGTTTTAAACCTCTGGGAGGTCACGGGTCTCTCCTTGTTGGAGGCACGGGTGTTTAGGATACGTGCCTCCCGCAGATCCTCCTTCAGCCGGGTTAGTGCTTTGCCGGCGTCCTCGTACTCAAGTAACATGGCGACCACGCGGGAGGAGAAGGATTTCGTGGACTCGCCGGAGGTCATCTCCCCCCAGGATCTTCCTGGGCTCGTCTTCCTGGGGCCTGGGGTGCCCCTGTCTCCCTCTCTGGGCGGACGATGAGCCGTCTCAGGGTTGGAGTAGGTAGGATTGGTCTTCCTCACCCGTTCAGATCTCCTCACTCCCTCCTGGGCCGGTTGCTGCTGCTGCTCCCTGCTCCCCGCCGGCACAGACCGGGGAACAGAAGCCTGGGAAGCCATGCCGGCCTCCCAGGGAAGCCTGCCTCTCCCTGGGGAGAAGAGAGGCAGACTCTGGGCCTCCTCCTGGAAGAGCTGGAGCTCAGGAAACAGGTGCTGCTCCCAGCAGGGTGGGACTGATTGTGGGCACCTGTCCTACAGTCTCCTCCCCAGTAATGGCTGATAACAGGGAGTAATAGATTGTAGGTCTTTTTTATTATTATAAAATACTTCACATGACATAACAAAATAAAACACAACAGAACAAACCACAAGAACAAAACTCCAATCAGAACAAAACACAAAGATATAAACCAGAAATGGAAACAATATTAAGGAAAATTCTTGACCTACAAAATATGAAACAAAAAAAAAAAAAAAAATTAACTAAACAAGAAATAAAACTAAAAAGGGAAACAAAATAACCAGAATTACACAAGTACCCCTTAAAATAATAAATATAGAATCATGTAAAACCCCCGGCCAGCTTCATTCATACTACTATATACAACCCCAACTACATCCACTCCGTCCTATATACAATGTTATATACAATATATACAATATAAACACAACACTAAACCTAATACTATACATGACACCAAAACAACAACTACCCACTGGTCCCACTGCCTTACCCTACATCCTCCCCTTTATACCACCACATTCACACAACAAAGCAAAATACAACACAATATAAATTATTTTTTATTTATTTATTTTTTTATATATATTTATTTTCTTTTTTACTTTTTTTTTTATTTATTTATTTTTTTTTTAAATTTTTTTACATTATATATAAACACACACCTACGCTAACTATCCCACCACCCCTGATCCAGCTCTGGTCACAAAGTTCAGGAATTCTCCGAGCTAGGATCAGGCCCCAAAGTTTTTCCCCAGGCGGGGCCTGGGCCAGCCCAGATCAGTCTCTTATCACCGCTGTTGAACCCCCAATCCCCCCACCCAACCTAACTATGACCCCCTATTATACACAATATATACAATATACACAATATATACAATACACTATATACAATATATACATAAACCAACATTACAGAACACAACTCACCACCCAAGGCTCAAGGTCGATGACTGCAAACCTCCTATTCAGGAGACAGATTCAAAACAAAAATCTAGGGTGCAAAGTCATCAGCCCACCACCAGGATATAGGAGCGCTACTGGACTAAGGCACCCCGAAGGAGAAACCCCTCCAGAGATGGGCCACCCTCCGGGCACCCAGTCTTTCACACTCCAGAGAACGAACCTTCACCAGGGCACCTAAGATGCTGCTATAAACTTCATCTACACGGAGGATTTTACTCTGCGTCGAAACTAAAACTCGTGCGTTCCAAGTGAAGTACCTGACCACTGCGCTGACTAGGAATAAAGTGGTTCGGTCCCTTCTCCCGAGGTCTCCGAACGCTCCATAGGCCCACTCGGCATAGGATAGAGTAGCCAGCCGCGGCCAACCAATGGAAGCTCCCACCCTGTTGTACACCTCTGTATTAAAGGGACAATGAAGCAGGAAGTGCTCCATGCTTTCCAGCATGGTAGCACAAGCCTCACGGGGGCAATTCCTGTCCTCGGAGCTCCTGTACTTCAGATTGTTCCTCACATACAACTTACCTTGGAAGCAGCGCCAAGTCAAGTCCCAGTACTTCTTGGGGATCCTGTTAGAATTTAACAAACTCAACCCAACCTCTAGATCCCGACTTGGGCAGTCCTTGAGGACCAATGGTCTCTGAAAATGCGAAAGCAAGACCCGCATATCGAGGAGTTTCCTCGGGAGCGACCTCACCTCCCACATTCCCAGACCCCACCGGCGCATCATTTTCAGAACCGGGGTAACATAAGCCGGGAGATGTCCGTGCGGCGTGCGAAGATCCTTCAATCTTCCCCCTGTCTCCCATTCCTGGAAGAAAGGCTGAAACCATCCCTTGCAGGAGAATACCCACGGAGGAGCCCTCTCTTTCCAGAGGTTTGCTACGTTGACCTTCAAAAAGGTGTTCACTAGGAACACCACGGGGTTCACCATATTCAACCCCCCTAGTCTCCTCGTGCGGTAAGTGACCTCTCGCTTGACTAGGTTCAGTCTATTCCCCCATAACATCTGGAAGAACAAACTGTAGACCCGAGTCCAGAGAGGCTCTGACAAGACACAGACGCTGCCCAGGTAAATTAGCAAGGGGAGCAGGAAAGCTTTGCACAGGCCAACCCTTTCCCCCAGGGTTAAAGACCAACCCTTCCATTGGTCCACTCTTGGGCGACACCTTTGATCCTGCCTTCCCAGTTTTTAGTGGGGTAATCACCCTGGCCAAATTCGATGCCTAGGACTTTGGCATGTTCTTGAGGTTCAGGGAGGGTGTCCAGAGGATCAAACCCGGGATCCCCGCCTCCCAGCCAGAGACTCTCACACTTGTCCTGGTTGACCTTGGACCCGGAAGCCTCCGAGTAGCTCTCCACTTCTGACATCACCACCATCGCCTCCTCGTGTGAAGAAACAAAGATGGTGACATCGTCCGCGTAGGCCACTACCCTCAGGACAGCCTCCGGCGCCACCCCGCCCATCCTCACCCCCGCCAACGGTCCACAATCGACCCTTCTGAGGAAGGGATCGATTGCAAATGCGTAAAGCAAAGGGCTAAGAGGGCAGCCCTGGCGGACACCAGATCCTACCCCGAAAGGTTGTCCAATCCACCCGTTTACCAGAGGGAAAGTCTCAGCCCCTTCGTACAAGGTCTTAAGCCAGTCAACAAACCCCCCAGGCAGACCATACCTCAAAAGAGTGGACCAGAGGTACTCGTGGTCGACCCGATCAAAGGCTTTTGCCTGATCCAGGGTCAGCAAGAACCCCTTCCAAAGGCCCGCCCTGCCTTGCTCCACGGCCTCTCGGACAACTAGAACAGCACTGATAGTGCTACGGCCAGGAACGCAACAGTGCTGAGCCTCCGAAAGGAGCCGCGGTGCAAATGTGTCGACCCGCCACCACAATTGTGGATTACCAGGGCAATGGGGTACTCAGAGCCGAGCCCATGGAAGTCTATGGGGTTGTCACAGGTAGCGGTGGCTCGGTCTGTGGCCCTGGCGGTCTGGCGTATGTTGGGGGGAATATTTACAGGGGATTTGATATATTTACAGTTCGTGACGCCACCTGTAGTCTCTGGTAATTTGTACCAGCGCTGCTGTAGATCTCTGAGGGGATGGTGAGGCAGCTAGATGTCGGGTCCCCTACAGGTGGGACTCTTCCCTCAGGTCGATGGTTATGGTGGGGTTGTGCAGGCATGCAATTAAATAACTCAGTCTCACACCGTCAGCGTCTTTCCATACCTTTTACTTGTAAGATGGTAAGGCAGGTCCCAGGGAGGCTGATCCAATGGAGAATGTGTTTTGAGGTAGCAGCTGGACAAGTTAGGGGCCTCCTTTACTTTCACAATGATGAGTCCAACCAGCATAAAGCGTAGTTCCCTCTATAAACTCCAGCTATTTCAAAGCTGTACTGCCCGGTCAGTTTTGTGGTCGGAGCCTTCCTGTGATGAAACTAGGTTCTTCTATGCTTGGCCTAGCTCAAAGTTCCTATTCCACCTGACCCCAGTTACGTACCGACACTCCAAGGGCTGCTTGCCGCGACCTAAGGTCCGGTAAGCCTCTGGTTTTTCTACCACTATGCGTGAAGCTATAGTGATGCTTCGGTCCCCAGTGACCGGTGACAATGTGCAGGACTTCTCCAATCCTAAAGCACTTCTAATTTCCTTCCACTGTGCCTTTCGCCTTGTCCGCGCTTGTAGCATAAGCACTCACACTTCCACAGGTTAAATAAGTCAATCCCTTCTTTACTTCTTTCCAGAGCTTGTTGCCAGAATCTCAGTATTCCTCTAGGCAGGAGCACGTCTCTGAACCTTCACTGTCCTTGGGACAGGAGACTGAAGTATCTGTAACTCACTCTTCTCTCCTCCTGCACAAGCTTCACACTGTCTGCTCTGTCCGAAGACAGGAAACTGACTCCAATGAGCTCTGCTGCTGACTGCAGACTAGACTCTGCTCCTTCCTCCTACTCCTGTCTGACTAGACTGACTGGATCCTGACTGAATGAGCCTATATATATCCTGTGGGTGTGTCTAAGTGTATGTTGAGTGAATGGGTATAGAGCATTAAACTGCTATCTCTCCACACATTCTCCAGGGTACTGCGTGTGCCTTCACACCAGGGCTACACATTCCCCCATGGTAAACGACAGCACTCCCGGGCTGTGAAATACAAAGAGACAATTTTGTTTATGCATTAAACATTAACATTAACTCTTCCCATCCGGGAGGTAAGGATTTCTTGAACGTTGCAAACAAAACATTAAATATAGAAAAAATACAAAATATTAAATATACATTTTCATATACATAAACGACAATATTCTTGTGAAGGACCCGCACCAAACCTTCAACGTGGGTCCTGGGTGGGCTGCAGGACATATGAATGCAGACCTCACTCAGTGCCACACCACACGGGTTTTATTATTCAGAGGTAGTTGTGGTGGTTTTATGTAAAACCAATATTGTGCACCGAAGCGCAACTATTTACAGGATAAGTTCTGGGCTGGCACAGTCCTCAGCCTCTGAGTCCATTAATAAGACACATATTTATATCACATCACAATAAAGTGCAAAAACTCTTTATCTGCTTACCCAGCCGGGCATTCTATTTAATATATATAAACATTATATACTCATATTAACTGTGCAAACTATCTTCACTTTTATAAAAACTTATGTACATCTTCTTAGTTGCGGTAAACCCTGTCTGGGTCCTACCGTTCTTCACATTTCTTTGTTAACTTCGGTTACACTTTCCATCCCGGGGGCTGGAACAATGCGATGGTCCCTAGATCCCATGACCAACAAGTCGTGACCTGCTATTGGGGTTTGAGTCGCTACAGTTCTCGTACGAACCTCTAGGGGCGCAACGGGTACTTTCACTTTATGAGACGCTGTTTGCGTTACTGTTATGGCCACTTGCTCTCGTGATGCAGAAATAGTCGCCGTGCGCGTTGTCGAGTAAACTGCTGATTGAGATGTGGTCTGGGTCGCAGGTTGCGATGCAGAAGGATAACAAGTTAGTGAAGAGTATACAGGTGTTGCCTCCATTTGCGAGGAGCCTGCAGGGGGCGATGCTGGGGCACGGCCTGGTACTGTTTTAGCTGGAGACGGGGACGCTGCGGTAGTGGTGACGTTACCTGCGTCGGGGACGGGGTCACGGACGATTGTGACATTAAGGGCATACCATCCCTTCATACCCCAGTGCCGTGTATATGTGACAATGTCTCCATTAACTAAGTCCCTCCCGGGATG
This sequence comes from Oophaga sylvatica, assembly GCA_033576555.1. Lineage (NCBI taxonomy): Eukaryota > Metazoa > Chordata > Amphibia > Anura > Dendrobatidae > Oophaga > Oophaga sylvatica. The sequence goes on along the minus strand of JARQOD010001740.1, from coordinate 9,119 downwards.
GCCTTGCGGTAGGTGGGATTCTACGTCCCTGCGACTAACAAAGACCCCTGGGTAGAGGCCCGGTTCTCTGATGAAGCCCCAGCCCTTTCGGAGCTGAAACTCTGTCACACACCCCTGCCGCCGCGGTTCCCTCAGAGTACCTTTCTCTCGACGGACACTTTCCTTGTCCGCGATCAGCTCTGCATGCTGCCGCTGTCGGTTGCGCTGTGCTTCTCGCTCTTCTTCCTGCTGGCGTTGCTGTTTCTCCTCGCGACGCTGCCACTCACGTTCCCACTGGGCGGTATAGGCGACGTCGTCCAGGCGCGCCATCTCGTCCCAATCCACGTCTGGTAACGACGGACAGGACCCCTCCGGTGTCCCTATCGGGGATCGATCATCTGCTGCGGCCTCCTGGCCGGGCGGGCGTTCCGGAACTGGCGGTACCTCCTCAACCTCCTTCGCCTCCACCGCTTCACCGGTGGGATCAGGATCGGTACTTTTGGGGATAGCCTCCGGTTGCTCCTTTGCCTTGGGCAGCAGAAGTTTTGGTAACTCCAGACGTAGGGGGTCGTCGAAGGGAGAGAACACCGCGTCCCACAGCCGCCGCTGCTCCTGGGTACGCCGGCGTCTCTCGATCTCTTCAAATCCAGATTGGTGCTGAACCATCTTTTTCAGTCGTGCATTCTCTTCTTGAATTTCCAGCAATGCTTGCTGCAGGTGCAGGACCACAGATGGCTCCGGTTCTAGTGGCAGCTTGGCTGGGGAGCGGGGCCTGCCTCCCTCCGCTTCCCTGCTCGGCTGCACACGTCCTGCTTCCATGATGTTCCAGAGCGTTCTTTCTTCTTCTTTCAGAGACGTCCGGTCTCTTCCGTGGAGGCGGGGTTTGCGTCTCCTCCTCTTCGCAGGGAAGGTGAAGAGGAGGCGGACCTCCTTTGCTGTAGGGCAGGATCGCATGTTGTAATAGCACTTTGAGAGGGCAGGCATTCTCTTCGCGCCACAGGGGGGCACACGCCCACGAATCCACGCCCACCTTCTTCTCCAGCGCCTGAGGGCGCGAAATTGGCGGCAAAATGGCGGATTTTAGCGCCAAAAATAGCAAACAGTCCTTTTCCACAAAAACACCTCCACAGGCACACAGGGCTCGCGATTTTGCGAGTTTCGCATCCTGTTCGTGACGCCAAAGTTTTGTGTCGACCCGCCACCACAATTGTGGATTACCAGGGCAATGGGGTACTCAGAGCCGAGCCCATGGAAGTCTATGGGGTTGTCACAGGTAGCGGTGGCTCGGTCTGTGGCCCTGGCGGTCTGGCGTATGTTGGGGGGAATATTTACAGGGGATTTGATATATTTACAGTTCGTGACGCCACCTGTAGTCTCTGGTAATTTGTACCAGCGCTGCTGTAGATCTCTGAGGGGATGGTGAGGCAGCTAGATGTCGGGTCCCCTACAGGTGGGACTCTTCCCTCAGGTCGATGGTTATGGTGGGGTTGTGCAGGCATGCAATTAAATAACTCAGTCTCACACCGTCAGCGTCTTTCCATACCTTTTACTTGTAAGATGGTAAGGCAGGTCCCAGGGAGGCTGATCCAATGGAGAATGTGTTTTGAGGTAGCAGCTGGACAAGTTAGGGGCCTCCTTTACTTTCACAATGATGAGTCCAACCAGCATAAAGCGTAGTTCCCTCTATAAACTCCAGCTATTTCAAAGCTGTACTGCCCGGTCAGTTTTGTGGTCGGAGCCTTCCTGTGATGAAACTAGGTTCTTCTATGCTTGGCCTAGCTCAAAGTTCCTATTCCACCTGACCCCAGTTACGTACCGACACTCCAAGGGCTGCTTGCCGCGACCTAAGGTCCGGTAAGCCTCTGGTTTTTCTACCACTATGCGTGAAGCTATAGTGATGCTTCGGTCCCCAGTGACCGGTGACAATGTGCAGGACTTCTCCAATCCTAAAGCACTTCTAATTTCCTTCCACTGTGCCTTTCGCCTTGTCCGCGCTTGTAGCATAAGCACTCACACTTCCACAGGTTAAATAAGTCAATCCCTTCTTTACTTCTTTCCAGAGCTTGTTGCCAGAATCTCAGTATTCCTCTAGGCAGGAGCACGTCTCTGAACCTTCACTGTCCTTGGGACAGGAGACTGAAGTATCTGTAACTCACTCTTCTCTCCTCCTGCACAAGCTTCACACTGTCTGCTCTGTCCGAAGACAGGAAACTGACTCCAATGAGCTCTGCTGCTGACTGCAGACTAGACTCTGCTCCTTCCTCCTACTCCTGTCTGACTAGACTGACTGGATCCTGACTGAATGAGCCTATATATATCCTGTGGGTGTGTCTAAGTGTATGTTGAGTGAATGGGTATAGAGCATTAAACTGCTATCTCTCCACACATTCTCCAGGGTACTGCGTGTGCCTTCACACCAGGGCTACACACAAACTTCACCAGCCTGTTGAAAAGTATCTTAGCCAAAACCTTCCTGTCCACATTGAGAAGTGCTATGGGACGCCAATTCTCAATGCGTGTCGGATCCTTACCCTTTGAGAAAATGATCAAAGCTGACCTCCTTAATGATCTCGGCAGAGTGCCCGAGGAAAGACACTCATTAAACACCTGAGTCAAGAGGGGGACCAAGGAGTCCCTAAAGGTCTTAAAGAACTCAGATGTTAAGCCATCCGGACCTGGCGATTTTTTGGGCCTGAGCCCATCGATCGCCAGTCTCACTTCCTCTTCTTTGATCGCTTCTGCCAAAACGTCCAGCGAGAGGTCAGCCCCTGGCTCAGGAACAGCTTCAGCCAGGAAAGCCGACATCCTGTCACGATCCAGTTCCCTCCTTCCCAAGAGGTGCGAGTAGTATGAACCGACGACCTCCAAGATCCCTGACCTGGACCTTCTCAGGGATCCCATACTGTCTATCAGCCCAGTCACTATCTTACTATTCACTGACATCTTGCAGCTTCTGTAAGGGTCGGGCGAATGGTACTTCCCGTAGTCCCTCTCAAAAACCAAAGATGCGTGCCTATCGTACTGACACCTCTTCAGCAAGGACTTCACACAGGAGATCTCCTCGCGGCTACCTCCAGTCGAGACAAGATGCTCGAGTTTCCTCCTCAGGCTCTGATACAGGCGATCCCTGTTCAGGCTTCTGAGGTTCGAGAGTTGCCGGAAGAATCTCGACACCCGATGTTTGAACATCTCCCACCACTCTGACTTAGTGTTACTTAGGCCCAGCAGCGGTACCTGGCTCTGAAGAAATTCCTCAAAGGACCGTCTTACAGCTTCTTCCTCAAGGAGTGAAGAATTCAGCTTCCAATAACCTCTTCCCATCCTAGGAGTCTCTGTAACGTTCAGAGAAAACATAATCAAACAGTGATCGGAGAACTCCACCTCCACAACCGACATCGGCGAGGAGACGGCCTCCTCCTTTAAATAAAACCTGTCTATCCTAGACCTGCACTGACTACCTCTAAAAAAGGTGAAACCCGTGTGGCCTGTGTTGTGCCGGATGTGGACATCCACCAGGCGTGCCTCACTTACTATCCTGTTTAACGCGACGCAATCGTAAGCCAGCCGGTCTCCGGAACCTCCTCTATCACAGGGTCTCGTGACGTTGTTGAAATCCCCTCCAAAGACCACCTGCCGACTCGAAAATAAGAAAGGTTTGATCTTCATGAAGAGACATTTGCGGTCCCATTTGGATTGGGGACCCTAGATATTGATGAGCCGAAGCTCCTGTCCCCTCATGAGACATCTAGGATCAAGCATCTCCCCATTTCTAATTCGATTAATCGTCTGCATTCAACCGCTGCGGTCTTAAAAAGGACCGCCACCCCGCTAGACGGCTCAGCCGCAAGAGACCAGTAGGAGGGCCCATGCCTCCACTCCCGCCTTGCTTTATGCACGGTTGATAGATCAGTCAACCTGGTCTCCTGCAAAAACAAAATGTCGGCATCAAGTTGGCCGAGAAAATGAAAGGCCGTGTACCTTGCCGCTTCTGACTTTATGCTGGCAACATTAATGGTTGCCAGCGTCAACGGGGTGGGTGCCGCCATCATGATTGATTGAATTAGATAGCCTTTTTCTTCCCACACCCATCAGGTTCACCTTCTTCCTCTGACAATGATGAGCTTTTTGTGCGTTTTAGACAGACAGACTCATCCATTCTCTCCTTACACTCACTCTGGCCCTTGTCTGGTGGTCCTGAGGTAGTCCCCCCCTCAGAGGGCCTTTTATTTGCTCCCTGAGAAGAAGACCCAGCAACCTCCTGAGCCCCAACAACCTTGTCCGCAACCTCCAGCCCGGGTCCCCGTCCTCCCCCTCTGGAGGGGAGTCCTGGAGGGCCCGGAACCGGTTGGAGAGATCCACCAGAGGGGGGCGGCTGAACCTTCCAATGGCACCTGGACCAGGGCTAGAGAGTCAGAGGGGCCGCACTCCAGGGAGGAGGCCCGAGACCCGGACCCCCTCTTACCCTTAGTTGTTTTTCTATTACCCTTTTTCCTTTGTTGTGACCACTCCCCCTCTTCCTCATCCAGACTGTCACCGGATGAAGGTTCCTGGGAAGACATGGCTGTCACGCTGTATAGCAGATATATATATGTGATGTCAGTAATCTATATCAAAAGGGCAACATACTATATAACATGCGCATAGATATATGATAACATAGATTTACCTGACAGAATGTCCAGAGGGTCAAAACGGAATCCGTTATACGCTGTCTCCGGCTAGAGGGTGACCGGGGTCTAAGCTGACCCTAAACTGGGGTCCTAACTAATCCCTCAACCTGGAGGTACTGTTAAAGGTACAGAGGTCCAGGCCACCAGCGTAAACCCTGTCTCCTATCAATCCCTGCCAACTGTATTCTAGTCCTAAGAAGGACCCTGAATACCACCAAAGGGAATGAACAGGTAACGGTTAATGAACAGAAAGACATACAACAAAGACAAGAAATAAAGTAAATAAAGTCTTACATACAACACTCACACACAGTAGGAACACCTAAGGTCTCAGAGAAAAACTATAAGCTGTAAGAGTAAAAACAACTAAGGAGCTCTTAGCTTAAATATTCTCAGAACCGATCCAGTCTGCTAAACTACATGAATGCTTTCACCGGCGTCTAACACCCAGACTGGCAGAAATATAAAGGAAACTAATTAGAACATAATCAAAAGCAGCCGGGCGAGGCTGCACCTAGCCTTAGCAAAGAGCTAGGAAAAATTAACTCTCTCATTACCAAAAAACAAAGAAACAGCAGCTCAGCTGTGAGAAGTCAGAATGTGCAATCGCGACGATCTTCATGGCGATGCACCCATGACAATGGCGTCCGCCTGCTCCTCCCTTTCAAGTCTCTTGACTTCCTCGCTCAGTTCGCTGTCTTTAGGATCCTCAGCTGCAAGTGAAGTACCCGGGTCAGAGTTTAGGGTCATTACTCCCTGCCCCCTGTTCCCATGGCGCTGCTCCTGCCGCCTGATGTTGGATGGCGGCAGCTTGCTCCTCACCGGTTCCCTGCCTCCTCCGCCTCTACTGGTCCCTTCACCGGCAAGATTAGTCCCAGCTTTCGCCTGTCCCGCACCTGCCGCTTTCAGGACCGCATTGGCGAAGGAACGCGGACAGCGACTGAAAGGGTGACCGAGGTCACCACACAAGTTACACCTAATCCTGCCACAGGTAGCAGCGAGATGGCCGAGGTCCCCACACAGTGCGCATTTCTGGGTGGTACACTGCGCACTAAAATGTGTGGGACTGCCGCACCTGTGACAGACCTTAGGCTGCCCCTGGTAGAAAATCAAGATCCTGTCCCTCCCCAAAAAAGTTGAGGAAGGGATATGGGTAACAGTGTTTCCTGAAACCTTCAATTTCACCATGAAGGTCCAGGCCCCTGACCAGATACCATGGTCGTCGCGGGTCTTCTCTGGAATGCCGATGATGTCGCCATATTGACCAATCCAGGTTGAGATGTCTATACAGGAAAGTGACTCGTTACTGGTCAAAACGGTCACCTTCCTGACTGAGTTCTGGCGGGATATCGCGACAGGACATAAACCCTGCCATTCGGGGCAACCCCGAGTCAGCTCATGGCGAGACCAGAAAAGCTCAAGGCCCTCCGGTCTCACGAAGCTGACATCGAAGTAGGAGGTCCCATAGGGGTGGATCAAGGCGAAGATGTCATATGCCGCGAAGCCCATCCCCAGCAGGAGCTCAGCCACCTTCGACCGATCGGGACAGGCATCCTTGCTTACCCAGTGGAGACGGGCCACGTTCCTACGGTTACTCCTCTGCCCCGGTGTCGGCAGAGACCAGACAGTCTCTGCCCCTCTATCTCGGAAGGCGGAAAGACCGTGTCTCTCTATCCAGAAAGACAGATCAACCTCCCTCCCCTCTACAGTGATGGAGCTCTCCCCTTTCTTCAGGGCGTCCAGGAAGAGCTGTTGCAAGTCACCTTCCCCAGGGCCACCAGACAAGGGCGCCCTACTACCCCCAGCAGTGACAGCTCCTGAATAGCTTGGGGCTGAAGCCCCTGCCACCGCTGGGGGGGCAGCGGGACCACTACCTACTTCCCCTCCACCAACACTAGTGCTGCTCTCCTCGTTCACTCCACCAATACTCCCATCATTCACTCCACCACAACTCCCATCATTTGCGGCACCACAACTCCCATCATTCACTCCAGTACAAATCCCATCATTTGCTGCACAGCTCCTTTCACTCCCCTTACCATTACCACTAACCTCTCCACCATTTGTTCCACCGTTCTCTGCACCTTCCACAGTCACATCCATTCCTTCCTCCCTTGTAACTGGAGTCTCTGCACTCACACCTGCTGGACCGGGGGAGGGGTGCAGCACCACAGCCGCTTTAATTGGTACAGTGCTGCTGACTTTTGGACCACTGTGCCCCTTATTGTCAGCAGCCTGCCTTGAAGCCCCAGACTTTGGGCCTTATTGTCTTTTTTTGCCGCTGGGGCACACTGCCCCCCTGTCACCGCAGTGCGCCCAGTATTCTTGGCAGTTTGGGTCTTCCGTTGTTGATTTTCCCCAGGAACATTTTTACATGTGCATCCCCTGCCGTGCGCCTCTTCTCCTCGGTTGGGGCGCACTGCGCCCCTGTCACAACAGTGCGCCCCCCTTTTGCCGTAACACGCTCCTCGGCCCCGCCCCCCACGGCCCCGGCCGGCTTAGCCGCAGTGAGCGGGGATGGAGTCTGTCCACACCGTCCCCCTTTCGCAACGGTGTGGACATCCCCCCCACCCTCCTCGGCCCCGGTGATAACCGGCTTAGCCACAGAGGGCAGGGAGGGAAACTCCTCAGGGTCCCTTATGTCCGGCGCCGTGAGTACCTCCACAGCCTCGCCCCCTGCACTGTTCCCCGCACAGACGGCAGCATCACCGGACGTCCTCCTCCTCTCCCCACCTTGTCTATGCCCCGGACCCACTGCAGAGCCCGTGCCTTTAGATTTGGTGGGGTTTACACAGGAGGTGGTAGGTGTAACATCAGACATCGGTACATATTGGTAACTCACCACCTCCCGTGCAGTCTCCTTCGCCTTCTTCCGCTTTTTCTTTGTTTCCTCTGCTGGCTCCTCTTCACCAAAGGAGAACCTGGTCAGGTCCACAGGAGACTCCAGAGTTCTGATCTCCCTCAGTAAACCGCATTCCTCCTCTTCCTCCGCTGACACTCCGGTCTGTGTTGCCGGAGTCCCTTGCCGAGTTGGGAGGCCGCTTCCCTGTTGTTGGCTTCGCTCCCGACTCATTCCAGCACCAGAGACTCCAGCCACGACTTCGTCCTCCTCCTCCTCCTCGCTTAGGACGCCGGCTGGCGGCTCTACTGAGGTATTTAACCCCTTCATTTCTGAGAACCGCCGCTGGTTGTTAAACCTCTCCAGGAAGGGACCTGCGCTTTTCTCGATCCCCTCCCGGAGGAGCACTAACCGGACCACCTCATCTCTGATGGTTTTAAACCTCTGGGAGGTCACGGGTCTCTCCTTGTTGGAGGCACGGGTGTTTAGGATACGTGCCTCCCGCAGATCCTCCTTCAGCCGGGTTAGTGCTTTGCCGGCGTCCTCGTACTCACGTAACATGGCGACCACGCGGGAGGAGAAGGATTTCGTGGACTCGCCGGAGGTCATCTCCCCCCAGGATCTTCCTGGGCTCGTCTTCCTGGGGCCTGGGGTGCCCCTGTCTCCCTCTCTGGGCGGACGATGAGCCGTCTCAGGGTTGGAGTAGGTGGGATTGGTCTTCCTCACCCGTTCTGATCTCCTCACTCCCTCCTGGGCCGGTTGCTGCTGCTGCTCCCTGCTCCCCGCTGGCACAGACCGGGGAACAGAAGCCTGGGAAGCCATGCCGGCCTCCCAGGGAAGCCTGCCTCTCCCTGGGGAGAAGAGAGGCAGACTCTGGGCCTCCTCCTGGAAGAGCTGGAGCTCAGGAAACAGGTGCTGCTCCCAGCAGGGTGGGACTGATTGTGGGCACCTGTCCTACAGTCTCCTCCCCAGTAATGGCTGATAACAGGGAGTAATAGATTGTAGGTCTTTTTTATTATTATAAAATACTTCACATGACATAACAAAATAAAACACAACAGAACAAACCACAAGAACAAAACTCCAATCAGAACAAGACACAGACATAAACCAGAAATGGAAACAATATTAAGGAAAATTCTTGACCTACAAAGTATGAAACAAAAAAATAAAACAAATAAAATTAACTAAACAAGAAATTAAACTAACAAAGAAAACAAAATAACCAGAATTACACAAGTACCCCTTAAAATAATAAATATAGAATCATGTAAAACCCCCGGCCAGCTTCATTCATACTACTATATACAACCCCAACTACATCCACACCGTCCTATATACAATGTTATATACAATATATACAATATAAACAACACTAAACCTAATACTATACATGACACCAAAATAACAAACACCCACTGGTCCCACTGCCTTACCCTACATCCTCCCCTTTATACCACCACATTCACACAACAACAAAGCAAAATACAACACAATATACAAATTATTTTAAGTTTTTTTTTCTATTTTTTATTTATTTATTTATTTTTTTTTATTGTTTTTTCCTTTTGAGATTTTTTTTTTTTAACACTATATATAAACACACACCTACACTAACTATCCCACCACCC